>JADLZN010007654.1:0-257970 GCA_018155175.1 Sinocyclocheilus anophthalmus | reverse complement strand
TCATATTTACATTTTTTTTTGTTTTTTTTTTTTTTTTTTTTTTTTTTTACTAAGTGTAAATAATTTTGTTTTGTCGATTTGTAAGCCAGGACATAGGGGAGCGTCATTCTGTTGGATTGATGGAGTTATTTTTTACGAAAATCAATGTTTCCATTGTCGCTCCTGCCTGTTTACTTCACTTATTGATGCCACAACAGTATGATACGTTGTCATATTGTTATGTACACCCTTGATGGTTCGTTTTTCTTGCAGAACTCAAACCAGCTTTGGCGTTGGTCTGATGTGGAGAGTCCATCCTTCTTGGTCTTTCCTGTCTTAAAAGAAAATATTTCACACCTATAAATCTTTCTTGCCCTCATGTCTTCCAAACATAGAAAGACTTTTTGTCTATTTTTAAACCAAATGAGATATTTTAAATTCTCTCATAATTTGTGTTAATTCAATTTAAAGTCAGATAATCAGTCGTTTCCGCTTCAAAAATCAGAGTTATTGTTAAAGTAATCCATGCAATCTTGATATATGTGATAGCGTACCCGATGCTAATCATCGCTCTCGAGCCCTGGAAACAACGCGAGGAACCTGGCCATCATCATCCATGCTGATCTGTCACGCTGCACCTTCATCAGAGGCGCGGCTAATAACCCCTGCAAGCCTGCCATCTAGAGATTCCTCACATGAGACCGAGCACATAACTCCCACCCTCTCATTTTTCCCCAGAATGCAGCGTTGACCGACCAGCCCCACATAGCACTGCACGTACCCAGCGGCACTAGGCAACGAAGAGCGCACTCATGGCCCCGGAGCACCGTCCCTGACCTTTCTCACTACATCCCATTCACCGCTACCTGCCGGCCGCTCACCTCATTCCCGCTGCCCGCCCGAGTGCTAAGCCGCGAGATCTTCTAACCCTATCTTACCCCTCATGAATGATATATAAGCCTTCTTACAAATGTTCGAAGCGCTCCACCTTGGAAGGGTGGCATCAGATACTGGCACGGGTGGAATGGGCTCCCCTGCTGATGGGTGAAGCTCAGCGTGCATACTTCGCTCTTCCCACCGCCTCCGCCGATCAATTATAAGGAGGTCAAGAAGGAAATCCTAGCCTGCCTGGGGTTATCCCCTATCTGTGCCGCCCAGCACTTCCACGAATGGGAGTATAAGCCCCGCCTGCCGGCCCGTGTCCAGGCCGCCGAACTCACACGACTCGTGCAGCACTGGCTAATGGAGGGGGCTCCATCGTCAGTTGGACAGGTGGCGGACGCGTGGTGATTGACGTCGTGCCTCCATCCCCTTCCCTGATTCCACCGACCGGCACGATTGGGGATAGGAACCCAACCACCACCCTCCGAGCGCGTTGGGCTGCGGCTTGCGGTTCTGCCTCAACACCGGGATGCTGGGGGCAGCGCCACCATTTCCCTGGAGTGGTCCATGACGGTGCGTGCTGGGAGGCCACCTCGCGACCAGTACGCAGCCGGCTGCTCCCTCCCCAGCGGATGAGCCCATGCCAAACGAAGTCCACCCCTGGACCTGGCTGGCGTCGGCTGCATTGTGCACCACTACCTTTCCTTTTGGACGCCAGAGGTTGAAGTGAAATGAATGGAAAACTTCTTTGCATCCTGGACTCGGGCAAGTGCTTGTCCTCTGTCCAAGTCCACATATTCTCGGTGACGTCACCCAGGACGCCTCCCCTCAGTTCACTGATACCGCTGCCCATCATCGAGGTGCCCTTCGAGCGCATCGGATGGACCTTGTGGGGCCGTTGCCTAAGTCTGCCCGGGGACATGAACACATCCTGGTGATCGTCGACTATGCCACCCGGTACCCTGAGGCAGTGCCCCTCCGAAAAGCCACCGCCAAAGCCATTGCCCAGGAACTCTTCCTGCTCTCCAGCCGAGTCGGCATCCCAGCGGAGATCCTGACCGATCAGGGTACCCCCTTCATGTCCCGGCTAATGGCTGACCTCATCCCGGCTGCTGCGGGTGAAGCAGTTGAGGACCACGGTCTACCATCCCCAGACCGACGGACTAGTCGAACGCTTCAATCAAACGCTCAAGCAGAAGTTGAGACGGGTGGTCGCGGAGGATAAACGCGACTGGGACCTGATACTCCCCTATGTCTTTTTCGGGATCCGCGAAGTTCCGCAGGCCTCAACTGGCTTCACCCCCTTCGAGCTCCTCTTTGGCCGGCAACCCCGCGGCCTCCTGGATGTGGCAAAGGAGGCCTGGGAGCAACAGCTGGCAGCCCATCGCTCTGTGATCGAGCACGTCAGACAGATGAGGGAAAGGATCGACCGGGTCATGCCATTAGTCCGGGAACACTTGACGAAAGCGCAGCAGGCCCAACAGCGCCACTATAACCGGGCAGCCCAACCACGGGAGTTCCAGCCTGGAGACAGAGTCATGGTCCTAGTCCCCAATGCTGCCTGCAAGTTCCTGGCCACCTGGCAGGGTCCCTACACAGTGCTGGAAAGGATTGGGCCGGTGACGTACCGTGTGCGCCAGCCAGGGAGGAGGAGAGCCAAGCAGCTCTACCACATCAACCTGCTGAAGAAGTGGGTGGGGACTAGAGACCAGCTCGCGGCCCTCGCCATCTCTGATCCTGTGGTTGTTGACGTCAACCCCCACCTCTCGGCTGCCCAGAAGAGGGAGCTGCAGCACCTGGACGGTCAGTTCTCGGATGTATTCTCTGCCCCGCCCTGGGCGGACCAGCGTCCTGCAGCATGACATCCGGACGCCGCCAGGGGTCGTCGTCAGGCAACGGCCCTACCAGGTCCCTGAGGCTCGTCAGCGAGCTATTGAGGAGGAAATCCATCAAATGCTGAAGTTGGGGGTGATAGAACCATCACACAGCCCATGGTCAAGCCCAATCGTGATTGTTCCGAAGCAGGACGGCACCCTCCATTTCTGCAACGACTTCCGTCGCCTCAACGAGGTATCTGAGTTCGACGGATACCCCATGCCTCGGGTGGATGAACTGTTGGACCGGCTGGGAAGGGCCCGGTATAAAACTCAACGTTGGACCTCACCAAATCGACTGGCAGGTACCCCTCTCTGC
This sequence comes from Sinocyclocheilus anophthalmus, assembly GCA_018155175.1. NCBI lineage: Eukaryota > Metazoa > Chordata > Actinopteri > Cypriniformes > Cyprinidae > Sinocyclocheilus > Sinocyclocheilus anophthalmus. The sequence goes on along the minus strand of JADLZN010007654.1, from coordinate 254,916 downwards.
AATACCACCTGGACCGGTTGCGGAGGGTGCTCTCGGAGCTCCGGAGGGCTGGACTCACCGCCAACTCTCGCAAATGCCACCTTGCCCTCTCCCAGGCGAATTACCTGGGTTTCCAGGTGGGACGGGGTCTCATTCGGCCACAGGAGAGGAAGGTGGAGGCGGTACGCTCCGCCCCGAGACCTGAGACCAAGACCCAGGTACGAGCCTTTTTAGGGTTGGCCGGATATTATCGCTGCTTCATCCCTAACTTTTCCTCTTTAGCCGCCTCCCTGACAGATTTGACCAGGAAGGGGCAGCCGGAGAAGGTACAGTGGACACCAGCAGCAGAGAAGGCCTTCCAGAGGGTGAAGGGGGCCCTCATCTCGGAGCCAGTCCTCCGAGCCCCAGACTTTAGCTGCCCATTCCTGCTGCAGACAGATGCCTCCGACACAGGACTGGGAGCCGTCCTGTCATAGATCCAGGAAGTGAAGCTCCATCATCTACATCAGCAGAAGCTGATCCCGGCCGAAGGAAACTACGCCGCGGTGGGAAGGAGGGCCTGCCGTCAAGGGGCAGTCCTGGCTCCTGCGGTACTACCAGTCCTGTACCGAAGTTCACACACCCCTGGTCACAGGACGCACGCACTACCCTGTCAGTTGGTTGGCCCGCGCGCCCAGGATACCATGCAGGTTTCCCCGGATGGTTCACTCGCGCTCCATGACTTCCACTTCGAGTACGTCATCGGGCTGGAGCCTCGAACGGCCACGTGTATGGCCTCTCTCAGGATGCTGTTGCAGCTTTCGCAGGTCCTGTCAGGGGTAATCATCGTTAAAAGGACTCAGAATGGACGCTTGGGGGGGGGGGGGGGGGGGAGTGGACGAGCGTCCCGCGGCTTCATCAGCGTCGCCCCCTGGAAACAAGCGAGGAGCACCTGGCCATCATCACAGGCTGATCGGTCACAGCTGCACCTCATCAGGTGGCGGCTACATAAGCCACGCAAGCCCTGCCATCTAGGAAATTCCTCCATAAGACTCATTTTTATATTCATTTTTTTATATTCATTTCCCACAGAAAGCAGTGTGTGACCGACCAGCCCCACACGAGCACTGCACGGACCCTCTGCACTGGGAAGAAGGAAGAGAGCACTCACGGCATAGCGTGAGGCTTCCGGAGCCCTACCTGGAACCTTTTCCCACAGGGCACATTCCTGGCGCGGGACCATCCACCCCAATAAATCCATCCTCCGGGGTATTGATTGAGATTTATTGTTGTGTGATTCTTCACCCCGTTACAATATGAATAAATCTTAAATTATATCATAGCGAACATGTCTGTTCAGAAGAAAATACTGGTCTCCCAGACTTGCAATAGAGGACAAAACTTAAGAGAATATTAAATATATGTATTTGTGTTCCAAAAATTAGCAGAGTTTGTATGGGTTTGGAACAACACGGGGCAGAATAATTGACGACCATTTAAATTTTTTGGTGAACTAACCCTTTAAAGAGCAGCCCTCCACATACATGAAAATTTGTGAGGTATGTAAATTTCATATCTGTTTCAGAAAAGAAGTAGCTTTCTGAAAGCAATATTTATTTAAACAATATTACATGCCCTCTCACTAGTGCTGCCATTACAGAGACATTAAACAACCACAAAAAGTGGTTGAAATTATAAAACAGACTATTTACCTATCCTTACTGATGTGGATGCACCTCTATCTGAAAATGGATAGATTTTAATTATTTTTTTTTTTCAAATGTTTTTCTCTTTTTATGCCACTGATGAAGAACAGGTGGTGACCAGGATGAATGTCCTTTCCAAGTGCAGAATGTCCGTTCTCCCAAACTGATGCAACAGTTGTTTTAAAGGAGGAGGCTGCCCTGGATCATGTAAAAGATGTCACATGCCTTTGCTTTGCTGATAGGGCTTCTTCATGACTACATCAATTATTCTAAAGAGATCATGGAAATTGGCAGCGATGCCTGATCTGTATTTATGGACTATGAAACAAACTGTAAGTGTTTAATTTGTAAAAAACTAAATGTTAAATGCTTGTTTTGTGTTGTTGTTTAGTAGAAATGGAGTTTTACACTTCTTTCACACACTGCCACATTACTTCACACATATGTTTCCAAGAAATGTTACAATATCAGTGTTAGGTTGTGGTTTATTTACTGGCTCCAGGGATAGTTTTTTAAATAACTTCACTAGATAATATTTTTTATACAATATATAAACTTTATACCAAACAGTAAAGTTTGATTCTTACAACGTTATATTCAACACATGAAGAGATATATAAATATCTTTGTTATACATGGGATATCTACAACCGATAAAATACAAACCCCCAGAAGACATTTGAGCAAATAACTATAACACACACGGTAAACTGACAATAGTTCATGGCTTCAACCTTTTTTATGTACGATAAATCACGCTTTTCATTTCTTCCGTTCACCTCACATCACACCACGCACGTCGCGCACCAACGCTACTGAGACGCGGACAGAACTTGTCATCAGTGCTGCGCTAAGCCCGAATTATCAATATCAATAGTTTTTCGCAGCTGACAAGGTCATGACATTTGTCTCAGTAGCGAGGGGTGTTCTTGAAGGCAGTTACACTTAGATTCGCTATTAGTAGAAACTGCTGCTGAACCTGCTGAGAGACACATAGAACGCAACACCAATGAGCTATTCCCTCACTAATCTCTCCCCGCCTCTGCTTCGCGGCTCTCTATAACTGCGTTAGACTGTCATTAATAACGGCCTTAGCCTTAGCCCTCCAGAGTATATCATGCTCAAGCTCTTGTTATTAGCTCTAACGTACCTTTTGGAATTTCAACGGAGGTTTGGGATGAGTGCGTAAAAATTAGCTAGTTCCACATCACGGATTTAGGACAGAAACAATGTCAAATGTCTTTAAGAAATTATCTGCACGGTTTCCACTTATTAAGAAATATTTTTGTTTGCTTGGTTGGTAATATTATGTCTATTATCGAATAGGTACCAAATTATTTTTGCCTGTCACGAAAAGAGGTAACTTCGCCCTGCCTCCGCACACAGCATCATCTACAAAAATAATGCTTCTTTGGAAACAGCAACTGAGCACACTAGAAATCATAAAATAGATGACAAGTTCCGTGATCCAGAGATGTTCACAAGTCTTTAACCTGGAGTCTGAGTCAAGTCTCGAGTCTTTGTTCACGAGGACTCGAGTCTCAGTCACTTAGACTCTCTAAAAAATCCATTCATAATCCTCATCGATATTGAATCTTTCCTATTTACGATCTTTGTTATAGCTATATAGACAAAAATATATTCTATGATGCTGCTTTTTTGTTAATAGGTTTAAATGTAAGGGGTATGTAGGCCTACATCCGCTGTTACTTCTGTTTTACTACCCAACATGTTCAAACTGTTATGTGTATCAGTTCCTATAATAAATCCTAATCTACCATGACATATAAGGAAATATGTGACACAGATATTACAAAACCATACAATTAAATTATTTCTTTTTTATATAGTCGGGGTATTCAATTAAAGTTCCAAAAGCATGGCATCTATATTTTCTTCCAAGCAAGGTTTCAGACAAAAAATACAAAATTACACATATTGTACTGTGGTCCATGGTGACAAAAAACTGTTTAGGTTTAGGCTTTTATTCCTGGAAATCGATCCTATTGTACTATTTTAATATTTTAATTAAAGGCATTATCTACTAAAAATGTCTACAATATTACGTTCTCATCTTGAACAGAAAAGAAAGATAACCAGCAGTTTCAAAATTTAAGTTCTATCCTAGGAATCTAACAACAATTTCCCAATTTTAATTACATGATTATTTTTAAATGTTCTTAGCCTACAGATTAATAATGCTAAATGTAGATCAGAAACGTCTTGCCACATCTGGTTTGAACAGGTTATGGATAGATAAATAGAAAGTAAAAAAATAACTATATCTGCAGCATTGTTTTTTTCTGCTGTGTTTTAGTGAAAGTAATCTATAATTGTGCTGCTCTCCGTGTTTCTGTTGTTCAAATAACCACATCATCCGCGCCAGCGCGCGTCCGGAGAGAGAGAAAGCGCTCGGAGCTGAAAGGGCTTGAATAAAGAGTGTTTTGCTTTAGATAAAAATACTAGAGTAGCCTATAGCGCCGAAAGATATCTACCATAAACGACCCTGAGCGCTTGTTATGTGATCCGCTCCGCTGTTTTGACGCGCTGGTCACTTAAAATAGTGCTGCTGTTACGGCTATAGTCCGGATGGATGCCGGGGTGCGGATGCGGTCCGCCTTTTGAATATCAGTTATATAAGGATTAAGACTCGAGTTGCTTTTAAAATATTCACGAGTCCTTTTCCTCGAGTCGAGTCAAGTCTGGAGTCATTTCAGGTCGAGTCTGAAGTCTATAAAAATGCGACTCGAGCCCGAGTCACTAACTCGAGTGCCTGATCTGAATGGTGACAGGTATAAGCCACTGCATGCCTTGTCCTGTAGGTTATGTTGAACTCCTCGACTATGTCCATGCAGGTCTGAGACTGGGACAAAAAATCGGCCCTTGCATTTTTTGTTCCAGGCGGCCCATCACCACCATATATATATATATATTAACACCACACCATACCTATATCGTCAAAGATTTTGAACAGTAAGATTTTTTGTTTTTTTTACAGCAATTTCTTCTGCTCACAAGTCTGCATTATTTGCTCCAACAGCAGTAATATAGTGAAATATTTTTACTATTTAAATAACTGTTTCTATTTAATCATTGCAAATGTAGATGTATTCCTCCTGCGATGGTAAAGCTGAATTTTTAGCATCATTACTCCAGTCACACGATCCTTCAGAAATCCTTCAAATATTCTGATTTGCTGCTCAAAAAACATTTTATTATTATTATTGTTGAAAACAGCAGTAGAATTTTTCAGGTTTCTTTGATTAACAGAAAGTTCAGAAGAACAGCATTTATCTGAAATATAATTTTTTTGTAACATTATAAATGCCTTTATTGTTTTTTGATCAATTTAATGCATCCTTGCTAATAAAAGTATTAATTTCTATAATTTATTTCCAAAAAAAAAAAAAAAAAAAAAAAAAATACACTGACCCAAGCTTTTGAATGGTATAGTGTATATTGTTACAAAAGCTTTTTATTTCATATGAATGCTGATCTTTGGATCTTTCTATTGGATCTTTCTTACTGTTCAAAAATGTTGACTGGTAGTGTATATATGTAGCCTATATGTATCACACTCATATCACATCTTGTTTTGGATTAGAATAAAACGTCAGGTCCGACAATATCTTTTTTTATTTAAATCTAGCTTTACTCGCATTGGCCCATGGAAACCTCTATAAACACACTTGACTTGACTTGGCTAAAAAAATCGCGTGGGACGAATTTACATTTTATTAAAAAAGTGTTTACGCATACACCATGGCGCCAGTCCGCGCAACACTTAGAGAGGTATATTCCCGGCCTTCGTGCGATTCCCTATCAAGCCTTACAATTCAACTACTCTCCTCTCCTACTCCTGCCCTAATCCTTGGCCCGCATCACTCCCGCAGAGAAGCTGTTCTGATAATCTCCTGTGAAACACGGGAAAAGCCGACGAGGAAGTTGGGGTGATGCGATCTTTATAGGCGGAGCAAAATACTTCATCGCTCTGTCTATAGCGCATTGTGATTGGATGTTTACACTGTCACTACAGGAGACAAACCCATGGGCCACTGGCTGCTCGCTGTCCCTGCGTGATGGTTTTCGACAAAAAAAAAACATTCTGTCGGCCCCTTAAGTGCGTCGGCCCACCGGGAAAATGCCCGGTATGCCCGATTACCAATCCAGCCCTGGGTCCATTCTGCGTTTGGGATTGACGGTGTCATCAATTAAGTAATTGATGCAAACTTTAGTCCGATCTTCGCCAATGAACAACAACAATGTGTAGCATGCTGGTCCACTGAGACACAATCACACTGCCAACCGAAATCCAAAATGAACATGCAACAAATGCAAGTGAAATTTTGCTTTTATGATTAAAGGAATAACAACAACAAAAAAGTGTTGATAATTTCATAAGTAACTGCAAAATAATATGGTTGAAGTCAAATTGTCTGAGCCTTTGTCGATTGTGCAATATTCAGGCTTAAGGCTGAAATACACTTTGATTTTTGCTACAATTTGCAGTCTGGATGAGTCAACGGTAGTTGCCGAAAATCAGAGTTGATAGATTTCACAGAAAATCATGTAGTTTATGACGACGAGCACAGCCTGGTAGTGTGATCCTCAGTCGTTTATTGTGTGGTGCTCTGTTTTTGTCTGTAACCATTCATAAAGTTTGCAAGTGTATGATCACTAGTGTAGTGAATTACAACCTTAAAGGCAGGGTAAGTGATGGTTCATACACATTTTTGTTATGCTGGTTGTCTCTTCACATTCAGTATAGCTATCACTAAATGAAGTGGTCTAAATGTACTTATATCGTCTGTGGAAGGCCTAGGTCCATAAAATGTTTGTCCAATCATATTCCTTGGTCTGAGGGATAAGATAGGCTGTGCTACCTGCCTGAACCCAGTGAGAACGGAAGGCATCGTTATTGCAATAGTATGTGCTTGTACTGTAGTGTTTTCTCACCGGTTGAATGAGCAATGAGGTGATCTGACAGCCTTGCATTCAACCCTCCACCAACGCTGTCTCTCATCATATCGCTGGTCAGCCTCTGGTCTGCCTGTGTTCATGTGTTTTGGAGGAGGCGTGGCTTTGGAGATTGATTTGCAGGGAGGGTGCACGGGATCTTATGCTTTCAAAGCTAGCTTGCTATTGCTAACCTCTCCTCTCCAATCGCCCACGCCTACCTTGACAGGGTACCAATACTTTGCAGTCATACATGATTTTATAAATTTATTTATTTTTCGGCAGATGCCAATCAAATAAATAAATACAAATTTCTGACTTTATAACTCACAATTGCAAGTTTATATCTCGCATTTCTGAGAAAACAAGTCAGCATTGCGAGATGTTAACTCCTTTGCCAAGAAAGAAGATCAATTGTGAGATAAAAAGTTGCGATTAGCTTTTTTATTTTAGTTACAGCCGCATATTGCAGTTGACATACCTTTTCTGATCTTTCTTTCTGATTTCTTTCAATTCTGTCAGAATGGCTTAAATCTGCAATAAAATAAAATTTGATAATACATTTAACAATAGATGCTCATATACTGCAGATACATTAGACACAGCATTGTAGAGCAGAGGATACTGATTAGTGCTTTCAGAGTGTGGAAGGGTCACACCTGGACAGAAAAGGAAAAACATTCTCACAGACCATGAGGAAGACACACCCCTCAGCAGCAGAACAGAATTCTTCAAAGTTTTCCATTTTTCTCATAATATAAGTGACTGCTGTAATATTGAGACAATTTTACTAATCGCACAGACACCTTCAAAACACTAAACATGAAGGGGGAAAACAACATATTCCCAATATAAAATATATGTGGTATATATAGACATTCTTAGTGAACTTCAGACACACTCTCTCTGTTTAAATCTAGATTAAAGATACATCTCTTTGGCCAAGCATTCAAATAATGCATCTCATAATCTTGTACTGCAGTTATATCAAATGCACATTATCATTCTTAAGCTTGGGTTAAACACATTTTGCTTGGTTGGAACAGCAGCTACGCTAATTATGTCTATATTTGTTTCTCTGTTTCTGCTAGGATTTACACAAGCTTCAGTCTGGATCCAGACCACCTGAGAAGAGATGATGCCAGCCCCTCAAGAGGACCTCAGATGATGCCAACCATGAAACAACGTACAGAACTACCACATTTTGCTATAAGTTTGATTGCATCATATAATAATTGCTGTTAATAGTGTTCATTGTCTGTTTGATTACGTCTTTAATTGATTTTTCCGTACATTTCTGCCATATGTACATTAACTTACAGTCACCACTGATAAGCTACTACTAAATATATTGTAGAAACTTAATTTTCTGTAAAGTTGCTTTGCAGTGATTTGTATCGTAAATAGCGCTATACAAATAAACTTGAATTGAACTTACAGTGAAGCCTGGTGGGGGAGAAGAGTGAAAGGGGAGAGGAGGATCATAAATGAGCAAGGAGAAAAGTTTGGGCAAGGTGGTGTCATTTGTTCTTTTTTTAGATCTTTTCCCCAGATTAGTGAGTTTTATTGTTTTGTTGCATGGCATCTGTTTTGTGAGAGTTCCTGAATTTTGGTTTCATGGGGAGATCATTTCGGGTCATACAATACACTTACAGTCACAATTCTATAGTGGTACAATTTACTAAAGCCAATGGTGTGTGACTTTTTTTTGTAGTGACATTAAAAATAATTTTTAGAATTAAAATGTAGCCTACGTAAATAGGTTAAGCATAACAAATGTGTTTATGTCTGAGAACATACTGTATATACACATACTTAACCGCAGACACTAAAATGACATTCACTTGGCCTATGTGGTACAGTACAAATATTTTGAGCGTCTCTTATTCTGTCCCTTTTTTTCCTATAAGAAACCACGATTGTCCTTTATATGTTGCATGTGCATTTTATTAGATTTATTACCTTGCAGAATAAAAGTAGGCCAGTGCAAATATCAACCTGATATGTCATTCACATGCAAGTAGCATAAGGTTTAAATATGCATTGTGAAATGTAATTTATATTTAAATGCCCTTTAAATAACTTAAAAGCTATTAAAACAGTAAGAATATTGTATGACAGGAAACAATTACCCAGTGACATCCTTTAAGTTTATTCAGTATAAACATGCAGCATTTGAATATAAAGTATTTCCTTTCATGACATTTTCCAGAAAATACGATACAGGGTACAAGACAACAAAAGTAGATAACATAATTTTGAGACTGTAGATCAATATTTACTTTCTGAAACAAAATGCACATCACACACCAAAGATGACCCTGAGATCTGCCAGAGACAGTTTAGTGAATGATGATCCAGTTCCAGACAAGACTTTCTGAGCCAGCTCCTTCTTCTTCTCCTGTAGTGAAGAGATCTTGTCTTCCACTGAACCGTCACACACAAACCTGTGGAGAGATTGACACTATGCAATCAATCTATCTGAGAGTTTCATTTTTATCAATTGCTAATGTTTCCTTAATAGGAAACTATGCCGAATGCCAAAACCTTTACTGCCAGTATGAAACACACCAAGACTGTGTAACAGTCTATTACTGAATACAAGCAGATTTACATCCTCACCTGTGGATTGTAACATCCCGGGACTGTCCCACCCTATAGATGCGATCACAGGCTTGGTCCTCTAGTGCTGGGTTCCTGTGAATGAATGTCTTGCTTCATTTAATGTACATGTCCCTGTAATCTATCCAAATCATACCAGCTTGCAGTATGAACTGAAGCAGTTTTGTTTGTGTTTTCCTGTTCATCCTGTAAAACAGTCTTCAGACTGATGGTCTTACCAGTATTAAAGCAGGTGGAGTTTTGTGTAACTTTGACACTATTATTAATACATCAAGGACTATTAAAACCTTTTGAGGATCTATGAAGTGGCTTACCAATGCATGTCAATGAGAAACAGATGATTGCCTCCAATCAGATTGATGCCCACACCTCCAGCACACAGAGACACCAGCATCACCTACAATATCAAAACCAACAATGAACGTAATGCTTCCTAATTTCAGTGGGCAGTCACTAAACACAGTAGCAGTCACTAAGATTACAATTATTAAAATAAATTACATTAATACATCACAGTAAATGAAAAGTCAGACCCTCTGTGATCTGAATGTGAAGGAATAAGCCACATGCCTGTGGTCCTTTAGGGTTAGTGTTGAACTCCTCCACTAGGTCCATTCTGCGTTTGGGATTGACGGTGCCATCAATTACCGCAAACGTCAGGCCCATTTTCTTCAAATGAACAGCAACAATGTGCAGCATGCTGGTCCACTGAGACACAATCACACTGCCAAGCAGGGTTAAAAATTGACAAATTACAAAAAGTAGAAACTGGCATTGGGTAAGGAATCTCAATATAATACATAATTGAAGTCAGAATGAAAGAATGATAGTCTGACTGTTTAATTAGTCATTCAGATAAAACACAGTGAGAAGAAAACATATGTTGAAACTTGCGACTTGTCTTCTAATGACTTCAACCTCAGTGGAAAAAACACTAGCATAAGTTTATCTAGAAAATTTTATTTTCCCCTCAAAACTCCATTTCGTGAATTCCTACACAGAAGAATCATTCATGTGGATTCACTGACAATAAGACCCAAATGGAGATCAGAAGATATTTAAAGGTTTCATTGTTTACCTACAAAGAAACTGCAGTTGGCATACCTTTTTTGATTTTTCTTTCTAATTTCTCTCAACTCAGTCAGAATGGCTGAAATCTGAAATAAAGAATAACGTCATCACAAAGAGCATATTTGCACATGGCCATATACCACAGAAACATTAGACACAGCATTGTACGGCAGAGGATACTGACCTTAGTGCTTTCACGAGTGTCCTGGAAGAGCTCAGAGGAGAAGCGGCTGCCATTGAGGGACACAGTGTCTTTAGGGTCAGAGTCTGAGGGCTCAGACAGAGACAGAGCACACAGCTGCTCTTCTAGAGACAGAGCTACACCATCCCCCTGCAGCTCCGACTGATCTAGAGTCTGGAAAAACACATCATACAGACTGTCAGTTCGTGAACAAGTGTAGAAAGTGTGTGTGAGACAGAGAAAGAACATCACCTTCTTGAGCAGAGACAGGTGGCAGCAGCACTGCCTGAGACGCAGCAGCAGTGACAGGATGTGGATGGTGCTGGAGGCCTGAGGCTGCTGAGAGGAAGACATCGAGTCCTGCTGAGACATCCCGAATTCCCTTGCAACTGAGACACAAACACAAATGAGCTGCCAATTACCTTCTTTTCCTGTATCATTACATAAACATTCCCACACGAGCCCTGAACTATGTTCAACTATATTTGCTTACGATATGGGGTGGTGACAGAGAATGCTAACCTTTCTCAAAAGGATTGCTATTGTCCCCTTTTTTGGTGTTTCCTTCTTCGTGTCTCTTAAGATAGTTCTGGAGTGTAGACCTGAGGAGGAAGCAGACAAAATAATGACATCATGTATACACAATCCAACAAATTTATTGAATATACATACAGATGGTGGTCCAGTGACATGGTATAGGCCTACCTGGATTGTGCAAAAACAACATCATATACAGCCTGTTCATCTTCAGACAGCTTCAGCCTGTGAACCTCACAGGTACGATCAGGCAGAGACACCTGAAACAGCACAAACATGACAGGATTCCTTCAGGTGACCAATGCTTTTTGATGAAAGTGTGATTACAGATCTATAACGATTACGCCTGTTTCACACATACTCCATCTGCAGTGTGTATGCAGTGCATATTTTTTCTGCACCCACGTTAACGGATTAGAGCGTTCACACTACAATGAGTCCATCCTGCTTCTGCACTGCATACATAACGCACTTGGACTGCATACAGAGTATGTGTGAAACAGGCGTTGCACTTACAAAGAGCAATGTCTAGTCGATTAAATTAATTAACAAGAAAATGTATACTTAGTATAGAAATGACATTTTCCACATTAATTTCCAGGCCTAAAATGTCCTTGATATTTCCAGCTTCTGAAACTATGGGAAATAAACATTGTGTTTGTGTGTGTGTGTGTGTGTGTACCAGTGGTTTTCCAGTAGCATCCCGCTGATCTTTGGTCCTGCGAAGAAGCAGCGCTCTGGTGAGGATGTTCAGTCTCTCTCCTCCTCTCTTTGAGCCATTATCCACCTGAGCCTTCCATAGCTTATACTCATCAAATGGAGAGCATCTCAAAAACCTGCACAGAATGTGTAAAAACAACAGCAGTTCAAGTAGTCTGCCACAAACAATTCTTCCCTTTCCTTCACTTCCAATCCCATCCTTTACTAAGGAGTTTAAAAAGAAACAAAACATGAGAAATTACAAAAAAACATTTTGAATTACCCAGATTATTTTAAAACACGGGTAAATGTCTTGAGACATTTTACACATTCATACACATGTTGTCTCATGCTCCAGCATGCTGTGCCCAGAACCTTTTTTTTTTTTTTCAAATCACCATATGAGGAAAGAGTGAAAAAGTACCATTGAGCACAGTGTGTGGCCTGAACTATGATAAAAAAAAATAAATAAAAGTCAGATATGACTGTTCAGACTGAGACACGTAGCGTGATCATGAGCATGACGCAAGATCATGTGCTAGATATCTGAGGCAATGCAAGAACTGATAAAATGTATAGCTTGAAGTTGCTTTGGATAAAGCGTCTGCCAAATGCAAAAAAAAAAATCCACAAAAATTAGATTTTAAATCAGATTTCAAACAGACATATGGGATTTAGATAAGGAGTGTAAATATCAAAAGCCATGTTTTTTTTTCTGTCCAGCTACACAAAACACAATGGGTAGAAGAAAATAAATCATAATAATATTATATATATATATAATATTTTTTTTTTTACTGCCTTATGCCTGACACATTTTTGCAGCCTGTCTGAATAAAGGATATTGTTAAATTTAAATGTCTCAAAATATAGCTATAAAGGGCTGGTTAGTGTGATTATGTGGTGGAAAGCTGAACATACTTAAGCAGTGAATACATATCCAGCAGGTTGTTCTGAATGGGGGTTCCGGTAACAGCCCAGCGGGATCGGGCCCGCAGCTTACACACCGCCATGGACGTCTGGACTTTAGGATTCTTAATGTTATGAGCTTCATCAAGAATCACACGTGCCCAGGAAACACGTAAAAGAGGAGGCAGGTCTGAGGCCTATAACCAGAAGAAAGTAACTACTTAAGCTGGAAGAAGGTCTTATGAGTGGTGCTTAGACAACAGAATTAACAGGTCCAGACTCTCAAACATCATTCAAATGTTAAGGTCACTATCCATACCACATGATCAGAGTCCCGAGAAGGTTTCTCCGCATCCTCCTTCTGCACAGGGATCTCCTTAGAGACCAGACTGTATGTGGTGATCACCACGTCATGCTCAGCAAGGCTGGTGGAGACACAGATTGGCAAGAGAGGATGAGAGATTAAGCAAGGCAACAAACAAAAGCAAAAAGTGAGACACATAAAAAGTTAAACTTATGACAGCTTATTGCCATTTGGAAAGGGGCTGATATGTGAACTATTGCACGCATGCAGTGACCCCAAAAAGTGTTTGGACACTTAATGTTTGAATGCCATTGCATTGTGAAACAAAATATGAAATAACCAATACTAACAACCCAATGGCATTTATTTTAAAATAAATGTAGTAAAAATGAAGGTCCTGACTTCACAGATTCACTAAATTTGTGACCTGCTGCTTGCTGGAAAGAAGGAAAGACGAACAGAAGGAAGGAAGGAAGGAAGGAAGGAAGGAATAAATAAGTGTCACATGTTGTCAGATGGTTTGATATTTTGTATTTAATGTAATAGCAATGTTAAGTGCCACCTGAAGTGCCCAGATAATTTTTCAAATTTATGGAAAAGCATTTAAGTACTCAGACAGCATGTATGGTTTGCTAAATGCTTCACAGATATATGCGTGTATGATCAGTCTGTTGTTGGTGTGTATGTAAGTGTGTGGCCTACACGCTTGAACTCCTCTGTCGGTTGGGACCATGGTACAAATACACACTGAGGCGACTACTCTTCACACGCCTGTCAATCTCTTTCTTCCAGTGATGCAACAGAGAAGCAGGACAGATGATCAATGTCCCCTGAGAAGCCACTATGGTTGAATCTGAGGATGGTAATTATGATATATACAATCTTGAATCTGTTAGAGTACACAACAGCAAACATCTGACTCTGCAGAAAGTTCTAATCAGATAAAACACACAAACAAATTTAAGATCTAAGATTGTGAGCTATTAATCAGTGATGGATACCCTTTTTAGAGATCCATTCCTCCAGTTTTTCATCCTTCTTCTTCTGAGACAGAATGAGGGAGATCATTGTGAGGGTCTTCCCCAGGCCCATGTCATCAGCTTAAAAAAAATAATATAAAAAAAATAAATTCAACATCATAAGTCTAGTTTTTATATATACAGTGGGTACGGAAAGGATTCAGACCCCCTTAATGCTTACACAAAAAAAAGAGCGAAAAAAACATCTCTATTGAATCATCAAGAAACTTGAGCCACCATCTTAAAAAAATAATCATTTAAGTTAATTTTTCCCACAAAAAACCCTCACTAATACAATATAATAAACCACAGACCCCATATTGACGAAAACACGAATTGTTGAATTTTTGCAGTTTATGTAAAAAATAAAACTGAAATATCACATGGTCCTAAGTATTCAGACCCTTTGCTGTGACACTCATATATTTAACTCAGGTGCTGTCCATTTCTTCTGATCATCCTTGAGATGGTTCTACACCTTCATTTGAGTCCAGCTGTGTTTGATTATACTGATTGGACTTGATTAGGAAAGCCACACACCTGTCTATATAAGACCTTACAAGCTCACAGTGCATGTCAGAGCAAATGAGATCATGAGGTCAAAGGAACTGCCTGAGAGCTCAGAGACAGAATTGTGGCAAGGCACAGATTTGGCCAAGGTTACAAAAAAACTTCTGCTGCACTTAAGGTTCCTATGAGCACAGTGGCCTCCATAATCCTTATATGGAAGACGTTTGGGATGACCAGAAGCTGGCCGTCCGGCCAAACTGAGCTATCGGGGGGAAGAGCCTTGGTGAGAGAGGTAAAGAAGGACCCAAAGATCACTGTGGCTGAGCTCCAGAGATGCAGCGGGAGATAGGAGAAAGTTGTAGAAAGTCAACAATCACTGCAGCCCTCCACCAGTCGGGGCTTATGGCAGAGTGGCCCGACGGAAGCCTCTCCTCAGTGTAAGACATATGAAAGCCCGCATGGAGTTTGCTAACAAACACCTGAATAAGATTCTCTGGTCTGATGAGACCAGAGATAGAACTTTTTGGCCTTAATTCTAAGCGTTATGGTATGGGATGCACTGACGCCAGGACTGCTCTCACCTGTCCAATGCAGTCCCAACAGTGAAGCATGGTGGTGCAGCATCATGCTGTGGGGGTGTTTTTCAGCTGCAGGGACAGGAGGATTGGTTGCAATCGAGGGAAAGATGAATTTGGCCAAGTACAGGGATATCCTGGACGCAAACCTTCTCCAGAGTGCTCAGGACCTCAGACTGGGCAGAAGGTTTAACTTCCAACAAGACAATGACCTAAGCACACAGCTAAAATAACGAAGTAGTGGCTTCACAACAACTCTGTGTCTGTTCTTGAATGGTCCAGCCAGAGCCCTGACTTAAACCCACTTGAGCATCTCTGGAGAGACCTAAAAATGGCGGTCCACCAACGTTTACCATCCAACCTGACAGACTGGAGAGGATCTGCAAGGAGGAATGCAGAGGATCCCCAAATCCAGGTGTGGAAAAACTTTTGCATCTTTCCCAAAAAGACTCATGTCTGTATTAGATCAAATGGGTGCTTCTACTAAATACTGAGCAAAGGGTTTGAATACTTAGGACTATGTGATATTTCGGTTTCTCTTTTTTAATAAATCTGCAAAAATGTCAACAATTATGTGTTTTTCTGTCAATATGGGTGCTGTGTGTACATTAATGAGGAAAAACATTTAACTTAATTGTTTTAGCAAATGGCTGCAATATAACACAGAGAGAAAAATTTAAGGGGGTCTGAAAACTTTCCATACCCACTGTATATATCATCTATATAATATATATTATATATTATATATTATAATATAAATAAATTATTTTGTTTATAAATTCTCCCCAAATTGTCAGAAACCCTGGAATTGGAATGTTATATGGACTTTTAATTTCATAGTGGAGAGTGAACTGAATCAGATGTAGTTTAACAATAGGCTTCAGGAGTTTTCCTGCATTATAATTGATTATTACATAGCTCAGGCAATTACCGTTACACCATAAACTCAGGCAAACATTTTTCTACATAGCTCAGTTGGTTGCATTTCTCTCATATCACTTTTTTCCATTTAACAAAAAAACTAAAATCAAGATTTATTGTCCCCTCTTTTATTTGGCAATCATCCATGTAACAAGTGAGATAACATTACAAAACTCTCACAGGGTGATACAAAACACCTCCACGTCACAATGGGGTCCTGATCATCCTGTCAGGACTTTTTTATATAATGACCAGCTAAATAAATAAAATATATAAAAAATACACTACATAAATATCTTAAATTAAAAACATCAATTCATCTTATAAGAGTACTGAGTATTACCCAAAATTCCTCCACATGGTTTCTGTGTCTCTCTCCACAGCAGCCAGGCCAGAGCTCTCCTCTGATGAGGCAACAGCTCCACCTTGTGAAGCAAGATCATCATGACAGTTATAGTTCAACTTATCTGTAAAGTGAGTATAAATTATGTGAAGTGACATTTACATAATTTAAACCATTTTATTAACTTAAAAAAAAAAAGTAACCATTCCAATAATTGCACAAAAATGTAAAATTAACAAATTATGCTCATCTCTCTTAAAGCTGTTTCCAAAACAAGTTTCAAACACTTAAAAAATTGGGATGATACATACCATATACTCATCAATATCATCAATATTTTGCTTTTGATGGTATTATGTGTATACAACTTTAAAGTTGGTCACTGAGTTCCCCGTTAAATATTTTAATAATGAAAGGGATTAACAAAATAATACTGTTTATAGCATGAGCTGACTTACTTTGATTCCTTTGGGATCCGGTGACTCTGTGTCTTCTGTAGGGCAGGACTCCAGCGAGTCGTGCAGATGGTCGATGGCCTCAGTGGTGGCATTGCGGACAGCCAGCAGTCTGTTCTCAGTCATCCTGCCACCATAGAAAGCCTGGTTCTGAGCACTGACTGCAGAGACAACCGCCAAATTAGTACATCAATACACTTACTAATGAAATGGGCACAGAAACACCAATTTGCAGGAGAAGAATGAGATTAAATATTATACCTCCAAACATCTGGGAGTAGCCTTGGCTCAAGTTCAGGCCCAGTGAGCTACTAGAGGATTCCTTCAACATGGGAGCTGGAGCTGTGGGCAGGAGGATGGTGCCTCCAGGACGACTGAATGGATTGGAATGGCTGTGTGCTGCTTTATGTTCTGCCTGTGATTTGTCTTTATCTTGAGACTCTATATTTAAATAGTGAAATGATTTCATTTAAATTAATTTCAATATTTCCTCACTATGAGAGTATTAAGTTTATCAAGCTGAATTATTATAAATTATTAATTCATAAACATCATTATGTTTTTAGGGATTTTACAACCTGAATAAACCTTGACATGTCATGAAAAAGGTCAAATTATCTGATGATCTAAGAAGCTTACTGATGTTGACACATGGTCACAAGGATCTGCAGGGGTCCTCACTATAATATTGTTTCCTGTTTTATGTTTTTTTCTCCCTACAAGTTAGTTAGGCCACTTGATTTTGAGTAGTTCTTCAAATATTGATAAACTGCAATTATGTTACAATATTTTTTGTCTAACAAATAAAAAATTATGCTAAATCACACAAGGTTTTCTTTTAAAAAAATGCATCCCCATAATGAGGCTTTTACCTTAATTATGATATCAGGACAGTAATATCACCCTAACATTTACACAATACTTGGGGACAGTTCGGTTTTTTAAATGTTTTTGAAAGAACTGTCTTGTGGTCACCAAAGCTGCATTTATTTGATCAAAAATGCTGTAAAATAGAGTAATACTGTGGAACTGTATAACAATTTAAATAAATGTTTTCTATTTAAATCTATTTTAAAATTTAATTTATTCTTGTGATGGCAAAACTGAATTTTCCTGCCATTATTCTAATCTTCAGTGCCACATGAGCCTTCAGAAATCATTCTAATATGCTGATTTGCTGCTCAAGAAACATTACTTATTATCAATGTGAAAAACAGTTGTGCTGGTTAATTGTTTTGTGTAAGAGTCATTTTTTTCAGGGTTCTTGGATTCAATAGAAAGTTCAAAGAACAGTATTTAGTTTAAATGGAAATATTTTGTAACATTATAAATGTCATTACTGCCGCTTTTGATCAGTTTAATGTATCCTTGCTAAATAAATGTATTAATTTCATTAAAACAAAAACTTACAGAAAAAAACAGTAATATTGTAAAATATTATCACAATTTAAAATAACAATTTTCAATTTGCATATATTGTAAAATGTAATTTATTCCAGTGACGCAAAGCTGAATTTTCATCAGCCATTCTCCCGTCTTCAGTGTCCCATGATCCACATTCTACTTCTGATTTATTATCAGTTGGAAACCGTTGTGCTGTCTTAATATTTTTTTTTTGGAGTCTCTGATACTTTTTCAAGATTATTTGATGATAAGTTCAAAAGAACATTTGAAATAGAAATCTTTTTCTAACAATCTAAGTCTTTATTATCAATTTTTATTATTACTCTAACATTCCTTGGTGAATAAGCATTTTTTTTCATTTCGTTAAAAAAAAAAAACAAAAAATTTAATTTACTGACCCCAAGCTTGAACAGTAGGGATGTATATTGTTACAAAATATTTATATTTTAAATAAATGCTCTTCTTTTATACTTTTTATTCTCAAAGAATCCTGAAAAAGTATCACAGGTTTCCAAAAATAGTACGCATCAAACTGTTTTCCACATTGAATAAACCAGCATAATCAGAATGATTTCTGAAGGATCATGTGACACTGGAATAATGATGATGAAAAATCAGGATAAATTATATTTTCAAATATTAAAATAGGAAACAGTTATTTTAATTTGTAATGATATTTCACAATATTACTTTTTTTCTGTATTTCTGATTAAATAAATGCAGCCTTGATGAGCAGAAGAGACATTACAAATCTTACAGATCCTAAACATTTGAACGGCAGTGTAGATCTCGACAAAATAATGACTTTCAATGACCCAAAAATAAAATGTCTCACCAGACAGAGAAGCTGTGGTCAGGCTCAGAGACTCCAGAGCCTCTTCCAGCTCCTTCACCTGACTCTTCAAACGCTCTCCTTTATCTGGCAGAGCTGACACATTCACCACTGAAAGAGTGGCCTAGGAAAGATAGAGCACATACAGAGGAATAAAAACTGAGTGTTGAATCTTAAGCATAACCAGCTAAATCAAATTTGTAATATATCACTATTATTATAAGTATCACATAATATTAACTGTAACTAACAACAAAGCAGTAAAGGATGAGAAACCTTCTTCTGCTTCAGCTGGGCTGAGAGATGGCTGTGGAGGGCTCTGGGGTCCTCAGACCGATCCTGGACTTTAGAAGCAGGCTGGAAACCAGGGAAAGAGGTGAGCGTTTTCTGAACAGGTGCGGCTGGAGTCGGAGCACTTTGCTGGGTGGGAGGCTGTACCGACACCAGCTGAACATCATCCTCCTCATCGCTCCACTCACCGAACCGTGCTATGCCTTTCTGGTCCTTTGCCTGACTCTGGTTTGTTACTGTCTTCTGAAAATTAAGTGCTGTGGGCTTTTCAGAAACTGGCACATCCTGTGATGTGGAGTATGAGGGTGAGCTGCTCTTGCTCTGAAGGCTTTGAGTTTTATCAGTAACTGATTTTAAATTAGCTGTGCTTTGCTTGTTTGAGAGATTATCCTTTGTTTCATTCTCTACTGAAGCTTTCTTATCGCATGCAGCTGAGCTCTTTGAGGGGATTTGTGGAGAGCTGCCTGTTTTTGTAGGCTTCTTCTCTTGCTGGTCTTTGAGGCTGGTCTTAGATTCACTCGGTCTTTGAACACTTTCATTCACAGAGTTTGGACTCTCAGGACATGCCCCGTCCTCTGCTTTGCTCCTCAGCCTCTCATCATTAGACACTCTCTTCTTTATCTTCATCCCAGCAGGAAGTGTCTTGTTCCTCCAAGACTCGGAACCTCCAGAGTCTTTCCCCTCTCCGTCCAAGCCACTTTGACCATCTGACCCATTCCTGTTATTCCCTTCTACTGCTGTTGTCTTGGAACGCCCTTCTTTCTGTTTAGCACAACCATTATATTTACCGTTCACATGTTTATTTTCACCACTGATCTCGTCTCTATCCTTTGCAGCATCTGGATCCCTCTTGCGTTCTGAAGATTTGTGTTTTGTCTTGACTTTGAAAGGGTTTCTGACAGGAGTGAGGCTGGAAGATTGAAGATCTTTGTCTGACAAATCAGTCCTTTTCTCAGGGTCTTTCTGCAGGTGGTAAAGAATTGTGGCAAGAAATATATTCATATATATATATATATATGCATGCTAATAAAAAATATGCTAATTTTAGACAATACACGTCTACCTCTCTCCATGGAACACAACCACACCACTTCTGTCCTTCAGTCTTTCCATGTAGACAGCGATAAAACAACCTGATTATGAAAGAAATACAGTATTAATGGTGTGAATTCAGAATCCTTTCCTCTTTAGCTTTCATTTTTCCATCTAATAGTCAATTACAAGGATTGTGCCTAGAAAAGTTAAGTGATGGTCAAGGAAGAGTGATCCAGGATTTATGACTAACCTTACATCAACCTACATTATGACACTTGCTTATGATTAGTAATGTTATGAGTAATGGTTCTTCATTGTTCATATTGATCTGTGCTCCCAAACACTATGAATTTTCATTCTCACAACAGATAGATATATAGTATAACCCTTACTTGTATTCGTCCTGTTTTTCATTGTAAATTAGTGACTGAAGTTCAACCATGGAGTCCTCATGCTGAAGGCAGTGAGATGGTGGGATCCTGAAGAACATACATGAACTCAGAGAAGGGCAACACACATGAACTCATGCACATTTGATTTAAATAAACAAAACCACTTGTTCGGTGTCCAAAGTGTTCAAAAATATTGTGAAAATTATTATTATAATGCATTTAAAGGTGTGTGTATACACTCACTCTGTAGGCAGTGTAAAGTTGCAGGGCGTTGCATTACGCGCGGTGCAAATATAGAAGCTTTTGCCCTTATTCGGTCCTTCCTTTACACCAGTCTTCAATAAGCATGTACCGCCTGAATAACACAAGTCGAATTAGCCCTTTGCCTTGTTAAACAAAGATGAACTTAATCTGTACTGTCGCATTAATGCATCAGAAGTCTAACGTTACCTACAGCAGGAGCTATACAGCTAATAAACACAAACTTCTTACAGAGTAAAATTGCTCAATGGCAATTCTTTACACCGTGATAAACGAGAGTACGATACTTACCATGTGTTTCACACAGAGTTCTTTCCATCTTATTATATGGCAGCGCCTTATTTGATTTCATTCGCCGGCTTCACTTTCACTATGAACACAAACACCCGCCGCTGTCGCGGTTTTGATGACGTGAGCTGCACTGTAGCCACTAAATGCCTTACTGAAACTACTGTACTAATGTAATTACATTTGTACATCAGTAACGACAATAGTATTAACTATGGTATTTTGGTAGAAGCTATTCTTACGGAAGCTATTCTTACAATACGGTTTGTACAGATATGTTGCCCTGTACTGACCAAACAAATAAATTCCAAATGTTCTTCAAATTGTTCAGCTATTCCAGCAGCAGGTGGAGCCATGGGCACATGAATGGACATGAACGACGCATCTTATGGTTCTGAATATGATTCACAGTAGCCTATAACTTCAAGGTTCATCACCACCCAAAAAAGTATCTTCAACTGATCTAAATCCAGTTTTCTTCAGAAAATATTTTCACACAAAGGTCCTTCTAGGCCTTCTGCCCCTTTGAATTTGGAAAAAGTGCTCCTTCATCAGTATTTTTGTAATATTTTGTAACTTTCTTTTTCTTTCTATCTTTTTTCAAAAAATGTCAGCTTGTTTATAATGTGCAAAATTACTAAGTAATCTGAACCACATTGTGATTCCACTTGCACCCCTAGGTACCATTAAAGCATAATAAATATTGTCATTGTAATTGTTAACTTTTTAAAAAATCTATAAATAAAGAGGCTTGATTGATTTGTTTTATGTCATTTATGTGAATCTTTTTAGGCAGTTTATCTAGTTCATTAGAACATTACTGCAGTTATCTATGTGCCCTCCAAACAGCATTTGTAATTTCCAAGTCAGCATTTTTTTATTATGTAAAAACAACTAAGTATATAAGTATCATATTCTCATGAGTGTATAAACGCCTCAGACGAAAAAGCATGCTGACAATACAAATTAAAGTATCTGCTCGGCTTACGCTTCGTCTGAAGTTTCTTCTAACCAGGCAGGTAGCTATCATCTCTTCCTGCTCTGCGAAGAAAGATTTGTTGAATTATGTCAAATGTCATCTGGAGCAGTAATATTTATCATCGTCATGAAAAGGACACATGAAGACAAGAGCTACTCATCTCAAGGTCAAGGATGAATTAAAGTGAAGTGAAAACCCAACAGTAATGCAGTAAATAACTGCTAAAACCATACACAGAAATACATGCACAGAGTGACATCTAGAATATGGCTTTTAAGTGTTATTATATGACATGTTTTGACTTTTCTGTGCTGTTATACGAAGAATAACTTACTGTCAGAAATGTTGACGATTACTAAATGCTGGCCTACTAGCATGAGACCGTACTCATGGCCAACACAAACACATAAACAGAACACTCTGTGTGTAGCTAAACTGTTGGTGATGACACAGTGATGAAATTGTTATATTTAGGCAGAGAGTCTGTTTGTGCTTCGCTTTGGGAGTCAGATGCTCCCAGAAAGACCAGGAAAATGGCAAGTACAAAAACAGAGTTTAGCTTACAGCTACTGTACTGAGGGACCATGAGCGCTAACACAACAACTGACTCTTTAAATCCAAACATGTCCCCTGAAGTTTGAGCTGGTCACAGAGTGTTTGACTGAACTTAGCCAAGTGTATGTTAGTCAATGAATTATTGATTATGTGGGATTGCAGCTACTAGCCCTACCCAAAATGATACGGGTGCTATGGGAAACAAATGTAAGTTTCCATGTCTCTAACCGTGACAGCGAGCACCCCCCACTGCCACAACCACATATACATCACCTGCGGCCGCTCAGAGTGTGAGGTAACACGTTTATTAAGAATGTGATCCACTCATGAGTGGAGACAGGTCCGTCAGGAAGAGTGGCAAGTGCTCGCAGCTTCTCTATGCTTAGCTTCTCATTCATTGCTTCCCTGAGGTACTACAGCCCTGGAGGAGCACTGGAGGGGCTGCAGTGAATTGTTGGCTTTGACTTTGGGGAGACAGGACAAAATAATATTAAATATTGAAATATTAAAGCATTACATTTCCTTAAAACAGCAGCCGCCCAAGCTCCAGGCGAAGTCCTTTCTGTATAAGGTGTATTGTTTACATGTTATCATAAAATTTCACATTTTTAACTGATTTTTACATGTCGACCCACTTTGCTGCGCTTTTCCTCATTTCCATATCTGAGACTCACAAACCTTTCTGTTTCTGCTTTGCTGCCATAATTAACAATACATCATGTACATGTTTGAATGGCATATTTTATAGCATGTTTGTACACTGATAGATATCTCGATTTGTTTACATATTTGTACTAGAATAGCAAAAAGACAAGAATGGCAAAAAGACACAAAAATACTAAGAAAATCACTTTTTTTGCAGTGTAGTGTGCATGCTGATGGCCTCTCTACCTTTCCAGTAGAGATTTTATTCTTTGAATGAGACCTATGAAAAAATCATCACCAAAATACTAGGTTTTTTTTGTGTGTGTGTGTGTGTGTGGGGGGGGGGGGGGGGGGGGGTGGGGGGGTCATAATTACTATATGGATGCTATAATGATAATTATATTAATACTTTTAAGTCAACCTGTACTGGAAGTTTGCTGAGGCTGAGCCAGTGGATGAGAACCGCAGGCTTAGAAGAAACGTTACTTCCTCTTGAGCTGAGAAAAGAGCTTTATATGGAGACAAACAAAATTGAAACTCCTAAGATATGAAATGACACTCGTCCATCTACTGAACAAAGCAGATGACAACTCAGCTTCAACATTTTTTGTTTTTATTGACAGAATCAGGAAATTAGAATATGCTCCAAAAATATGAAATAAACAGATGATTGTGCGTTCAAACAGATGAGGCAGAAACAGTAGTAGCTTCAATATTTGCCTCAGCAAATACTAGTGACTACTGGTAATTCCTTTAGTCCTATTAAACTAGCTTGCCATGTATTATTAAGACATTTAATCTTTGTCTCTATGTTAGTAATGACTTCAGAAATATTTATTGTAGTTTTATGGAATTCATTAAGACTCTTAACACAAGTGATCAGTAGATTTATTATAAACATATTATCTTATTCACGTTCATTCGGAATTACTCAATCCCAGAAGAGCAAGTAAACAGAACTCAGATTATTAGTTTGCTGTCGTGACAACATTTAATGTAGAAACAATTACTTCAGTTTGTGCCAGCAGAGTAAAATGAACCACAAACAACATTACAGAAGAACTGATAAACATGCACTGATTGAATATCATGTAGAGAAAAACATCTGCTTACCCGGGTATGCTAGTAAGTCCAAAACCAACTGCTTATCTCTTCATATACCTTTGTGTGAGTGTGTGAAAGACAGAGGGAATGTAAGTGTAAAATCATAGGGGGATCATGCCAGCCATAACACAGCCTGTAAAGCCTCACTTTATAGCTAAACTAATAACTAATAAGTCTTCTGAGGTGATATGGATTGATTAGCGTCTGAAAATATTAGCCATTTTTGGCCAGTAGATGCACCTAGGTGATCAGCTATCACCCCAAAATGAAATTTATGTCATCATTTTGAACACAAAGAAAGATATTTTGAAGTATGTTGGTAACCAAGCAGTTGCCAGTAGCCATTGACTTCTATAGTATGAAAAAATACTGTGGATGTCAGTGGCTACAGGCAACTGGTTACCAACATTCTATAAAAGTATCTATTGTGTTCAACAGAAGAAAGAAACTCATTCAGGTTTGGAACAACTTGAGGGTTTATAAATGATGACAGAATATTCATTTTTGGATGAACTATCCCTTTAAACTGACTCTTTTACTAAATCTATTGTTATGATAAATACAGCCCAATAAGGTCGGTGTTTAGCTGGTTTAGGTGGTCTAGCTGGTCTCCCAGCCTGACCAAGCTGGTGTTTAGCTGGTTGTCAAGCTTGGTTGGCTGGTTTCCCATTCAGGGGTGCGTTTCCCAAAAGCATTGTTAGTCTACTATGGTCGCAAGTTCAGTCATTAGCAACCTAGTTCAATTATATGGTTTCAATGAACATTCAGAAACAGTAGCACAAGTTGTGTGGTTGGACTACAGCTCATGACCTTTGGTTAGAAGTATAGTTTCTTGTTAGCATGACATGGACATGCTCTTGAGTAAAATAAGCAGACTAGCATGCTATAAAATGTACTGTATATGTTCTGCTACTGTATTAATTCTGTAAACATACCAATTTAATTTCTCATCTTTTAGTTTGCACAGTTTTGAAGAGTGTGCATGTGCTCTAGTATCCCAGGGGAAACACAGGGTAGGATGCATAAGGGAATCTGCGACTGAATCAATCATCTGTAAACAGCAAAACAAAGGGGAACAAAAATAGCGAAGTCCTCAACAGCATGATTGTTATTCATAGTAATAATCAGACATTAATTCAATTCTGAACCAATTATTTGCAAGTTACTATTCCACCACCTGCTCGACGTCATTAATGTCAGTCATATTGTTGAAATAACATGGTATGAAAGTTAATACTGCAACAAGGAGAAATGGTTGTGGCAAGTTAATTTCTACATATATTAATTATATTTAAGCAGTGAGTTTTGTCATTGTATGAAAAACGGATTTCTGACCATGCTTAAAAGTACCCATAATAAAACCATCAATCAGTGATGGCAGACCAGCTAACCACCTAGGCTGCCTTAACTTAAGAGAGGCAAATTAAAATATAACAAATGAAAGTGTTTTCTGTTTTTGGTCTCTAATACATACATACGTGAAGAAAAATACTTTTCTTCAGCTGCTCACTTTGGCCTCCTCTGGTGAAAATCACAGGGTTAGCAGTGTACCTGTAAGGGTAGCTGAAGTAGCATTTGCCTAATGACAGCAATTTTGCTAAAGAAAGGCATTTCTTTCTTGAGAAGACCATTAAGTAGGATCTGTGTGAAAGCAAATCAATCAAATCCAGCATTTCAAGCGATTTTATTCGACTGTGAACTCTCAGAAGGGTTTGTGTGGATACGCTTCATATCTTTATATGTACTTGAAGCTAAGGTTAGTGGAGACCACTCTGATGCACAGAAATCAATACAGTGTTAACAAATCTAAATGACCACACTTCCCCGATAATGAAACCCTTCATTTACATAACACTTAACACAACAATAGCTAACTGGAGACTGGATTTAATGGGGAGGTTAATAATGCAATCTAAAACACGTCAAGCAGCAAAACGAGACGTTATGAACATTCCCTCTGTAAACAATAACAACTAAACTAAACACTTGCTCTGAGGCAAATGAATAAGACAGTAATACTCACCTGAAATGCTTCAGATTTCACATTGCCTGGAAGTAGAACTCATTAAAAAGGGGGGGGAAAAGGGGGGAAACGGTGGGGGGTGGGGGGGGGGGAAGGGGGTGCTGGGCCCCCATAGAAAGCCACACATTTTAAAGCTCATCTATTATGGATGGCTGTAGATTGTGGTGAGAGTTGGGTGTACAACAACCGAGCAAAATCAGAGAACATGAAGACAGCAGTAGCTAGAGTTTTCTGTGATGTTTAGCAGTGACTATAGCATAGCTGACAACATGTGAGGCATGTTTATTTATGTTAGATCCAGCTCTGAATTTTAATGATCACCACATACTGTTATTTAGCATAATTAAACTGTATACACTACAGTTCAAAGATTTGTGGTCGGTAAAATTTTGAAAGAAGTCTATTTTTTTGTTGTTGCTGATAATACATTAATAAACATACAATTGTGAAATAATATTACAATGTTAAATCATTTATTTGAGTTTATTTCTGTGATGACAAAACTGAATTTTCAGCATCATTACTCCAGTCTTCAGTGTCACATGATCCTTCAGAAATCATTCTAATATGCTAATTTGCGGTTCAAAAAACCTTTATTATTATTATTATCAGTGTTGAAAACAGTTGTGCTGTTTAATATTTTTGTGGAACTTGTTCAAAAGAACAGCATTTACTTAAATACATTTTTGTTAAACAATGTAAGTCTTTAATGCCACTTTTGATCAATTTAATGCATCCATGCGAAATTAAAAAATATTAATTTCTTTAGAAAAAAAACAATCTTGCTGACCCCAAACTTTTGAATGGTAGTGTATATATAATGAAAAATGTACAGTCAGCTAACCATAATCAAAAAATAAATAAATAATGGCCAACAGATTGTGCATTACCGTGTACATATGCTGCTTGCAAAATGTTTACTTCTTCAGAATACAAAACAACTTTTAAATTTACATCAGTGGAAAAAGACTTCATAAAAATGTACTCATAGTGCTCTGACTTCAGTTTAAAAATATTACAAATAAATAAATGTTGTCAATAGATAATTAAAATTGCTTTCATAGAACACAAAGGCAACAGTATAATTAAAGAAGCATGTCTGAAGAACTCCACTGGTGTCTATTGAGCTGAGGTTTCTTCACATTCTATACAGTCTTAAATAGAAAACACACCTCTCCTGCTCAGCTGTAAGATATTAAAGAGACTGACGCTTTGTTCTACATCTCATCAAGGTCTATCAGACAACAAGACCTTGCTAAGACGCTGGAATGCATCTGAGGCGGACAAAATAACTACTTGCATCACCCAGCTGTAAACATAAACCCACACTCTTTACATTGTATCCTCTTTTTATGTTCTTTGCCCAAGGCGTCTGTCTGCATTCTTTTATCCATTTTCTATCTGATTTCTGCGACGGTCTGTCAGAAACATGACCCTGGCTCTGGATGTTAAAAAAGAAAAGTGCGTCCCAAAGCCCAGAACCGTGTTTCTTTGCTATCTTACAGAGGAGTGGTGTCTGTTCTCCTCTCCAACACTTTTTTGTTATATTACAAATGACACAAAGGCACACACCTGTGGCACAGGTTTGCTTTCATCAGAAAGTAATTCCCATTCCATTCAGGGCTTTCATAGGTCCTGTGACACAAAGCACAGGCGGTGGAGTCAGCAAATTGATTTGACACCATTCAGACAGGTAATGTAGCAGGGAGACTGTATTTACAAATTCTCCAAGCAGTTTCCCCCGCAGACCCAAAATGAGAAACACAATCCGACATACATCATGTAGTGAGAGAAGTATTAATATTCATGAGCCGAATGGAGTTTTAGCTGGCGAGTCAGCATGAGTTATGATAGGTGTGATGTGATTTGGTCCTGGTCCCTGGTGGTCACGGCCATGCTTGGTTAGCAGACAGGACAGCAACAGCAGACAGGACCATCTATCCTGTATGACAACCTCTTGCTTCTCACATCAGGCCATCACACACACACACACACACACACACACAACAGACACATTAATTATCATTCATCAGGCCATCACAAACACACACACACACACACACACATACATACACAACAGACACATTCATTATCATTCAAACATAGCACACCGCTGCTTCACAAATAGAGCAAATATGTTTGAAAAACACCCACAGAGCTCTGCATGCGTGATTTAGCTTAAAGACCCTGTGAAATTAAAATGAAAGGTTTGTGGCTTTCACTCCATGTGTATTTGCATTGATGTCATCAAAATTCTAGTGTACTCATAAACATTGACAGAACATTTACATTTAGCAGATATAAAAGTGCGCTACAGAAGATTTTTGGAGTTAAAAATGAACAAAAAGTTACAGAGCAAGTACACCAGTATTCAGAATTCTTCTTGCTTACCAAGATTCACAAGTTCAATTTTTAATTTGAGCTGTATGGTCGAACTGTTTTCAACATTAATAATAAGAAATGTTTCTTGAGCACCAAATCAGCAAATTAGAATGATTTCTGAAAGATCATGTGACTCTGAAGACTGGCGCAATGGCTGATGAAAATTCAGCTTTACCATCACAGGAATAAATTACATAAAATATATTTAAACAGACAATGGTTATTTTAAATTGTAATAATATTTCACAATATTAGTTTTTGATCAAACAAATGCAGCCTTGGTAAACATAAGAAACTTCTTTTAATAACATTTTAAAAAATCTTACTGACCCTAAAGATTTGAATGGCAGTGTATCTGCTCCAAAGACATTATTTAACAATATTTATATTTTATATTTTACATTATGTCTTCTCTTTTTGTAGCGGGTGAGAGGTTAGTGGCATTTGCTCTGATAAGATCGCTGCAACTCCGTGGACACCGGTATGGCTCAAACCACCATATTCATCCATGATAAATAGTTACTTGCAGTTTTACACCTCATTCGCTAAATGACCAAATCTTGCATACTGTGCCTTTAAGATTAAAGCCTTACTAAGATATCGGTCCTGTTCAAATGCTCTCTAGAATGAATATATCGCCCCAAAATCTGTGACTAACTAGCAAGTTTTCTGTTTTTTTTCCCTTTTCGTTTCTTTTTTTTATTATAGGATGCTGCATAACACTTTTTTTTTTACATTGTGAATGTTGTAAATGCGAAAATGGTCTAGAACAGTGTAATATAAATAAAAGTTACTTATTAATCATAGTTGCTTATCACTCAATTTCAGTAAGTCTTTTCTCATTTTATTCATTAGGGGTGGCTGGATGTTTAAAATCTATTTGACCGAAATAAAATAGAGACCTACTGAAGTAACTTTTGTTTCTGACAACATTTGATCAGTTAGTTTGTATATTCTTTTCTCAGCCTGTTAAAAAATGGTATTGTGTCACAATCAGCACTCAGCTGAGTCAAACAGAGTAAAACAAGCGAAGTTTCACAAATGTAAAATATTTCATTGTGTTTGGGTCAAATATCAGCACTGATTGTATGCCAAATTTGGGGACCGTAGATGTAATTTGCAATTACACATAAAGAACATCACAAAACATTAGGTAAACAAAGCACAAAAGCGTGTCTTCATCCAGACATCCTAATTCAGACAGCCAGATGCTGAGACTGGCTGCTATCCACCATTAAATCAGGTTTGTGACCAGGAAGGGAAAGCAGCTCTCAATGCGAGTCCTCCGCAATGCTCTGGAGGTTAACAAGCTCTGGCCTGCTATAATAACATAACTCATCCAGCCTACAATCCAAAGGTCTGACTCCAGACCAGATAAGACACTGCAAGATATGTCAGATCCCATTCTCACCTTCTTAAGAGACAGTACTGTCCACTCCCTTCAAAGCCCTGGAGGTCAAGGATGGGAAAGATTCACAAACTCTTGTTATTCATTAAGGTGTGTGGAAGAAAGGTACAGAAACCTTATTCTTTAGCTGAATGTAACTAATATGTAATTGTAATGGTAAACTCAGAAGCTCATCTTAATGGGATAGTACAACCAAAAATCCAAAAGAACACAAAAGATGATGTATTGAAAAATGTCTTGTGGTTTTTATTCATACAACAACAGTAATTGGAGTTCAATGTCGGTGTTACAGATTTGAAAAGGATGGAAAAATATTTAAATTATTCCTTTAACTGCTGTAACTCTTAACATTTGCAAACTGGGCCAATATAATCGATACATTATATAAACACAATCTAAAGTGTGGTGCACTGACTGAATGTTTTATTGCAATCAACAGACAATAGCAAAAAGCTTTTCATAATAGCAGTTGCTATGATTTAATAAAATAAGTATAGATATAAAAAACACAACAAAAATTAAACAGAGTACAACAAAAACACAGAAGCATAAAAAAAATGATGGCAACTTTAAAAAAAAAAAAATATTCAGTGCACTATTTTGGTTATTTAAAAAAAAAAAGAACAATCACCACTTGAAAAAGCAGCACTTGCTGAACTGAACACACATCAACACAATATTTTTGTAATTTGTTGTTTTTCCTGCAGCTATACTGCCAGTACACAGCCATGACATGCAGCCCTCGTAATGCATTTACAACATTGTGAGAACATTATGATTCAGCTGGGCATGTTGAACTACAAACACACTATTTAGAGTTCTGAATACGTCTGTACAGATTGAACGACAGCAGAACCGCAATATCACACTCATTGTCACACTACACATCTCCTGCTTGCGGAAGGCCAACCTATTGATCAAATAGAAGTTTGCATTACATTTGCGAGTTGCTGTGTTAGAATGGTTGAACGGGTGCTTTGAATCAGCGAGGCCTTCCACAAGGATGGAGATTCTGAGGATGCCATTGATTTGACGTGATGTCACGACAACTTTCAGACATTAATAAAATGTCCCTCTTACTCATCATCATGCACTGTACAGTTCAACAGAATTTAGTAGATAAAGACAGCTAGATCACTGTGTCATCTGTATGAAGATTCTCAGACTGGTTCAGAATTGCTTCCCATAATCCTCTAGGCCACTGCACACAAGTAGCCAGTTTATAGTTGCCTAAATGTTCACTGCTATTTCTGCCACATTCTGTCTATTCAGATTTATGAAGTGCACATGTTCTATCTAGGAGTTTTATGATTCAATAAATAAGACAACCACAAGCTTCAAATGGATCTAAATTTCATTTACAGAAAAGCCGCAATGTTGACTGTCGAGATCACATGAGGGCGGCAGCGACCCAGATGATACTCTGAGCATCTGTGGGAACAGAGTGAAAGTTGCACTGTCAAAAGGTCTTCCATGTTGCATGTAAGTGAGACACGTCCAGTTTGGTGTCAGACCACATTTCTTTGTTACTAGATAACACGTTAGTCCATGTTGAAATAAAAAGGGGGAAAAAATTAACAAAATTAATTCACACTACAGCTAAGCTCTAAATGTTTTCAGCATAGAGCTGAGTTGAATCTTTCTTAATGACCCAGGACTAGTGTGGATTGCAGAGCAAATGTGAGGATCAAGTACTGTTATAGCATCTTCAATGGTAAAATATGGCAGTGTTTTCGAGGTGTTCGTGGAGACCGACAATAATTTAGATGCTATATTCACCCTCAGAGATATAATCACACTAGTAGATCTTCACAGGTTACAGGTTATGACACGCCGCAATAAGCTTTAACAATCTTTCAATTTTTTCAGCGGAAACACAAATATCGGGCACCATATTTCAAACACAAACTAATAAAGAGAAGAAGAACAACACTTAATGTGACAGAATATAGATAAAACAAAATGTAAAATCACTTCATAACTCATATACGCAGAAGTCTGCCAATATCTGCTTTCCTTCTGAATCCTTACAGGGCACGTATGATGATAAAAAGATCTTGGCACTGAGAATGTCCCTTGAGTCAATAGTGTCCTGTCAGCTGTCTCCCTCAAGACATTTTTTTGTACAAGTTCAAAAACTCCAGAGAGAAAAGTCCTTCATGCCCCTTTTTGTTTCCAATTAACCTTGCATTATGAATGTTACGACCTGGGAAACGCTCACAATGTGGGGTCAGTCGTGTATATATAATATATATATATAATCTATTATCTACACATACACACAACACACCACCCACACACACACACACAACACACCCACACCCATAATCACAAGGGTGTTTTTGAAGATAAATGATCTTCTTAACATTGGAAAGGTCAAGAAGACCTTGAAATGAAATGGGCAATTTGGGTTCATGCAGAAACATCTGAGCACCAGTGATGAGGAAACGTGTCAGTGTAGGAATCTCACTGTCTTTTCCAACTGGATGACATCAGATGGCTCACGTTACACAAGTCTAATCCTATTCAGTGTCAGTGAATTTGAATTTGTGGCTTTTGAAGTTGTATTGGTCTTTGGCAGTGAGGATGAGCTGGGGTCCATGTATATCCTTGAGTCTGTGGGCAATGAGGGTTCTCCATAGTCTATATCCGTTAACACAGAGGCAGTTCTCAGGTCAGTTCTGTGGCACGTGCACACACAAAAAAAACAATATACATCCATTGTCAGCTTTCCGAGTTTTTCTGAGGAAAGATTGTCCTTTTCTTCCTTCATCCATACACCATTGTCTCTAGAAACGTTCAGGGTCCTACAATGGCCTTCCAGTCTTCTGGAGCAAAAATCAGCACAGACAAAATAACAAATAATATGCAATGGTTTCCACCAGATTTCATGGAAGGGAGTAAAAAAAAAAGCAAAAAGAAACTGCTGTTTCCTATCCTGGAGAGGGAAGGAGGTTAGTGTCAGTCGGGTAAAATACATCAAGGCTTACGGATACTGCCACCTCAAAGGAAAGGTTCTCACACAAGAGCATGAATGAAAAGTAAAAATCATATTTAAAAAAAAAAGAACAGGGGAAAAAAAGCAATGCAAATTTCTAGGCATCGGCGCCAGCAGCCACCGTAGTCATGGCAACTTCAACGGAGGAAGGTCTTAGTCGGTCATATGGACGGATTGAAAGGCCAGGCTAGAAGCCCAGATTACTTTCTGGTGGCCTCATCACGGACGAGGAGGAGAAGAAAAAGAGAGAGGGAGTCAGAGAGAGAGTGTAGATGAGTGAGACAGGGTCATGTTCGTGTCACTGTTACTCCACAGAGCCGGGGTGAAGGCTGAGGGCTGGGGGGTCCAGACAGGTTGGGGAATAGCTGAGATGAGGCTCTTTGATCCACAAGAGCGGCGCTCCGTTCTTGCCCTCCTGGTTCTTGCTGGAGCTGCGGGTCTTGTAGCGCACCAGCAGGACCGCGATGAGGAGGATGCCGAAGATAGGGAAGGGGTAGAAGAAGACAAAGTAGAAGAGGGAGTCGTTGGAACAAACCACTGACTGTAGGGTAGAGTCTAGAGGGGGAGATGTACAACAGAAAGAGTCAGAATAATTTAATATGGAAGTTAAATATGTATAAGAACAAAAATAAAGCACTGTGAACACTATGTCCTACCCAACATAACAAAATGACAACAAAAATGTTAATGAGACTCCAAATAGAACACTAACGAAATAGCTAGTAGATGAAACACTTGGTATTGTGCAACAAAATATTTCAAGCAGTAGTACACCATGTTGTTGTCACATGACCTGATAACATTGCATGTCAGAGATATCAAGGAGCATTGTGGGATTACAGTATTCTGTGCAGTATGCTTTTGTAAACTGCACATTATGACATGTGGAAATTAATTCAAGTATTCAATGCATACTGAAAATCTAGTCTATCTAGTCTATTGCCTACATGCATGCATGTACTGTATGTATGTGTTTACTTACTTTCTGCTATTTATTTACTGCTATTAAAAGAAATGCTCTTTTCTACATTTAATTTTTCTTTCTATCTATCTATCTATCTATCTATCTATCTATCTATCTATCTATCTATCTATCTATCTATCTATCTATCTATCTATCTATCTATCTATCTATCTGTCTATCTGTCTATCTGTCTGTCTGTCTGTCTGTGTAGAAAGTAGAAAATGTAGAAAGTTTGCTTCAGTTTTTTCGTGTCATTTCACATGAAGTGTGGGCAGAGAAATTACTTGTTACATTGTGTCTGTTTAGGAAATAGCGTAAAAGCACAAGAAAATATTAACAACCATATGAGTAGATGTGGTTAGTGCTTATAAAATTTAAAAGCTCACCCTGCTCCATAACATCAACAATGGTGACCCCAGAGTTGTTGGTGGCCAGACGGTACCAGGCATTGCGTGGGTTCAGCAGCCACTCCTCCACATGGCAGAAGTAATTGCCGACATCTCTGGGCTGAGCTTTCTGGATGGTTAGACTGTACAGGTCAGAGGTAGTGCGTTCAAACTGCAGGCGAGAGTTTGGACCGGGCTCCTCCGTAGGGCTGCAGTTCCCATTACCGAATACTGCATCATGACCAATGGAAAAGACACACTCTTGCTCATCCTCCTCCTCCTGCCCCAAACGGTACACATACCAGGATACAGAGAAGCGGGAATCTTTTGAGGACTGAGACAGAATGCTGCAGCCCAGCCGGATTGATCCATCTTCAGGTACTGTGATATTGGATTCTGCCTCCTCCACCTGCAACTTCACCACTGCAATAAAAACCGATAATGAAAATCATCAAGTGCATGACAACAATTCTAATCTTCCTCATTTCAGGTAGCATGTGTTGCAAACTCATTGTTACATTTATTTAGAGCCAAATATTCTGGATTAATTAAATAAATTATTCACCCCCAAAAAATTACAATTCTGTCACTCTGAAAACAGTACGACTATCTTCTGTTGAAGACACAAGGAGACATTTGTAATAGGATCAATAGTGATAGTAAAGACATTTATAAAGCAACAAAAGATTTATATTTCAAATAAATGCTATTCTTTTGAATGTTCTATTCATCAAAGAATCCTGAAAAAATTTTCATGGTTTCCACAAAAACATTTATAATAAGAAGAAATGTTTTCATCAGATAAAAAAGTCAAGGTTTGGAAAGGACATGAGGGTGAGTAAATTATTACAGAACTATACCTAAAAAAAGTTGATATTATATATTCCAACAAACCCTAAAATTATCTCTATTCTCTATCGAAATTCTGCAGGGCATCACGCATCCAGGGGTGTGGAACTATCTGTTCAATATGTCACTCTCAAATGAAGGTGAGGAACATCACATTTTGTGTGAGAAGTCACAAGCTGCTTCAGCAGGGTCTTGAGCTGAGATCAGCTAAAAATAAGACTGGCACACTTTAAGGGGCTCCTCTTATCTTCTGCTCATGTAAAAGCAGTGCAATTTGACTTTTAAGATGGCAGATTACGAGGTGGTGAACCTTTCATCAACTATCTATTTGTAAATCCATGCTATTTCAGGCAATCGTGCAGCGGGGAGGTGATTTGACATCCCCAGGGAAATAAGACTGGAATTTAAGTGCATATTTAGATATATTATAGAGATATGCACTGTGTGTGAGTGTATATATGTGCAGGCATATATCTATATTATATTATACTATATACTATATATATATATATATATATAGATATATATATATATATATATATATATATAATATATATATATATGTGTGTGTGTGTGTTTGTGTGTATATGTATGTGTGTGTGTGTGTGTTTTATATATATATATATCTATATATATATGAGAGGCCGAAAATGAAAGAGGTATAAATACAGAATTCATGAAAGACAGAATTACTAAAGCGTGCTGAGAATACGATTAGATACTGTATGTAGGAAACGCATCATGCTTAATTCATTCATGCTGAAGAATAGAAAATGCATGAATGATCAGCATGTCTATGTGAACGTTAGATTTGCAATTATTTATTTATAATAATAATTTATCACTTTTTGAAGTGCTGTGGACCATAAAAAAAAAAAAAAAAAACAAAAGCAGTGCCCAACTCTTTTTCTTGACCTTGATGTGTTTCAGAAGAGCAGATGTCTTGGCCACCTGTGCTCCTAAAGCTACTTGCTTAACGAACCCAAGGACAACAAAACGTGTCTGTGTAACAGTGGTAAGTCGATGACCCATGTGTAGTGCAGTAATACTGAAAAGTGTGTGTTGCCAGGTTGGGATGTGGGGGTGAGATCTGTCTTCCCTGCTCCTCAAAGCTTTGATTCAATGCTGTCAAAGAGTCCAGATGGCATCAGACTAATGCAAACCTCGTCGACATAGTCACCTGAACCACACAAGTCTAGATAGACCCGCATACAGGAGCTAGGTCACGATGCCACTGGAAAAAAAGTGAGCAAAAGGGGGAGGGGGGATATAGATGAATAGCTGAGGCAGTTTGCAGCAGGGGCTGTGTGGGGTGAATAGAGGAGCAGCAGCTGTGTGGCACTCAGATGGGCGACATGAGTAAAGCCTCTGGGCTCTGGCAGTCGTGATTGTGTCCATTATGAGGTTCTAACTTCCCCTCGCCGCCTGTACTGTGAGTGCTAAGGTCTATGGCCCATGCGGGGGGCTCCCTGAGGGGCTGATACGCTGCATGCTTGTGTTTGAGGAGTTACATGTACAAAGCTTCTGTCTCTCTTTATGTCTTCCTCTCATAAATGCACACATGCTGATGAATGATTTAACTCGGACAGACATGAGCTCAGGATGGCTGAGCTCCATGGTGGTCTCGAGGAGAATGTTTTCATGCTGCTCTTTCCGATCCTCTCATGCCAGATGGCCTGTTAAGCCCATGGGACTGCTCCACACACCTAAAACTGAATCTCAAAGGCTTCGGAGTCTGCTATAGGAATAAAGGCCAACTCTGCTAGTAGGGTGCCATTGTAAATACTGTCCAGCACTTTCCATGAACAAGATACAAAAAGGACCAGAAAAATATTCATTGTTAATCTCAGGAGCGCCTGAGATGTTTTCTTTTGTTCATTTTATTTGAGGAATTTCTGCAACCCTGTGACCAAAGAGACCACTGCAAAATTATCATTTTTTCCAGTAGTTTAAAAACACAAATTTCTCATTTTCTAGCAAGAAAACATTAAACTAAAAACTAAAAGGAGAAAATGTATAAAATTTAAAAAAGA
Source organism: Sinocyclocheilus anophthalmus (assembly GCA_018155175.1). Classification (NCBI taxonomy): domain Eukaryota; kingdom Metazoa; phylum Chordata; class Actinopteri; order Cypriniformes; family Cyprinidae; genus Sinocyclocheilus; species Sinocyclocheilus anophthalmus. Next base: position 217,321 of record JADLZN010007654.1, on the reverse strand, counting down.
AAAAAAAAAGAAAAAATTGCAAAACACCAAATGCGTACGAACATTGTTAAAATGTTAGAAATATAATGTTTAAAAAAAAAAAAAAAAAAAAGGCTTTTATGCTCACCAAGCTGCATTTATTTGATAAACAGTCGGGTAATAATGAGAAACGTCTTTCCAATTTCAAGTTTTCCCGTTTTAATTTATTTTTATGATGGCAATGCTGAAATTTCAGTCTTTACAGTCATTACAGTCGTCAGTGTCACATGATTATTCAGATATCATTCTAATTTTTCTAATGGTAATATTTCTTATTATTATTGTCAATGTTGAAAACAGTTGTGCTTCTTAATATTTTTTTGCGGAAACCATGATACATTTTTTTCAGGATTATTTGATGACTACAGTAAGTAAACAAAATGCATTTATTTGAAATATAAATATTTTGTAATTTTATAAGTGTCTATACCGTCACATTTGATCAATTTTATGTATCTTTGCTGTATAAAAGTATTAATTTCTTTAAAAAAGTATAATACTAAATGTGGGACACAGATAAATATACATGTACATACAAATATACATATACTCCTAAAGCTACTTGCTTAATGGGCATTTGATAAGCAACCACATTCTTACCTGGCTGTCTCACCACCACATGTGTGAAGCCGGAGGAGTCTTGTGCCAGGCGGTACCAGAGTCCATCAGGGTCCATGAGCCACTCCTCCACAAGGCAGTAGTATGTTCCAGAGTCGCTGGTCTCGGTACGGTGCAAGGTGAGGCCATATAGCCGAGGAGAGAGTCTCTCTGACTGCACACGGCTGCGGAGACGTTCCTCCTCTGCATACGCTCCATACTCGAACGCTCCAGAGTGTTCGATCTTCAACAGCAGCTCATCTGGCTCTCCTACCTCGGCCTTCCGGGCGTACCACAGCACGGCATGCTGAGAGTCTGGGCTGGTTTGAGAGGTGATGGAGCAGTTGACACGCACCCGACTGTCCTCCAGAAACTGCAGACTCTGGTTGGATCTGTGCACCTTCAGTTTACTCACTAAAGAAGGAGAACGCAAAACGGGGAAACGTTAGAACAATGAATTCCCGAGATTTACAGCCTATTTAGACCAAATACTTTAAAAAAGAAACTTCTGTCTGTTGGCAGACAAATGTTCTTGTCAGATACGAGCACCCCTGTGAAAAAGAAATGCACTTAATTACCTTAAATGTGCACTTGTAATGTAATTTAAATCTTAAAAATTATATTTAAAAAACTGTCCTTGCAGATTACATTAATGAAATAAAAGGACACTTTCATGTTTCTGAACACACTTAAGAACACTTATGAAATCATATCTATGGGAATCCATTGATTCTTTCTGATGTGAATAGGCTTTTAATCAGAATAGATAATTGCTGTTGCTGAGGGAGTGCTGGAATCGCTTGTTTTAGATCTGGAAGAAATAAGACATCAGAAACATCCTTGGGGGAGCAGGGCTGTGGGATCCTGGGCATACATATTGGATTACTACAGCTGCGTCAGGTGTGACCGCCATCAGCAATGGCTGCTATTTCACACCATGAGTGGATTTATGGGCACCACAAGAGCTCAAGAAGACACAATGATAATGGGAGATACACTTTCACACCTGCAAATAAAAGGTCTTACACACTTACAAATGTAGATCATTAGATATGTGTAACAGAGAAGCGCTTAAAAGTAAAGAGAGCAGATGTCCTTCATGTGCGGCCCTGTTATTTGGCATGAGAATGTGCAAATGGTTCAGGCACACTTTCAAACGCATTAAACATATGCCACTGCATTACTCCTTTCGATTTCGCTCAACACACACACACACAGTGCCTTTTATCAAGAAAATACAAAACTGGTAGGACTTCATATGATTGTCTCTTCATCATTTATTACCTCAAATTAATGAGCATCTGTGAAACTTCACATTCTGTTTTTCCTGCTTTAATGGCTCTTTGCTATAAATCCAATTTTCCACTGACACTTTGGCTCCAGTAATCCCCATCACGCATTTCTGCACTTCTAGCAAAGTCCCCTGATTGATCCCTAAGCCAAGACCTTCTACGTGAATAACAGTGGCATGAACACTCTCATGCATCTAACCAGCAGGCCAGAAACACAATCCCTGCAGCAAAGCTCCTCAACTCAATTGTATAATGTCAAATCTCACCGATTTTACACCGTTTTTTTATCGTTCAATCTCTAAGGTGTTTTAAGATTAATAAAAATAAAACAGCAAACAAATAAGGAATTGTTCCTCAATTTAGGCTTTTAATTAACCAAATATATGGGCTTTATTCCATATTCTTAAAGGCCAAACATAAACCACTCCAAAAATTGCAGAGAAATCTATGACAAATGATTAATGATCACAATTGTATTTGATGAGACAACTGTGTTTGCAGGATTACCGCCGTCTGCTGACATACTGTTGTCATTGTACATGCTATCAGCCCTAAAATTAAAATGTCACACTGCAAAATGAGCTTTGTTCACTCCTGCAGGGCTGTCATAGTTAATATCTCCCCGCAGTTCAGCTTTAAAACAGAAGACTCCAACAAAATTGACAAGAATGAGTGTCTGTGTCCCTTCAGTTGCTGCTGAAAATTTAGCTTTGCCATCACAGGAACAAATTACATTTTAAAATATATTCAAATAAAAAAAAAAACAGTTATTTTACATTGTAACAGCATTTCAGTGCAGCGTTGGCGACTTGGAGACTTTTCAAAAACATTTAAAAAAATCTTACTGACCCTAAACTTTTAAACGGTTGTGTATTTTCATTGAACTGCAGTTTTCAGGACACAAATAAAGAGTACATTCAGAGTATGCAATGGGCCTGAATTTACTTTAGATTGACAAAAATGCACATAAACTTTAGCTGTTTTTGACAATGCTAACAGGCATTTATCCTGTAAATGCAAAATAGCATCTTGTGTGCCCTCAGACATAAAACATTATTGGTTGGGTGCACACTAAAGATGCTCTGAAAGCGCTGGCAGTCATTCCATAGGGAATCTCTACAGAACCCTTCAGAGCTAGCAGCTAATCGCAGGAGAATGACTCTTCAATCCTCTAAAGCAGAACCACCAATGGATGGGATTTCCACACAACAGATTTCTTAGTTTTCTTTCCAATTTCTCCGGTACTGACAGAAAACAAGGGCTGAAAAGGAGATGTCAGGGATTAAAGACCCCATGAAATCAAAATTAGAGTTACGTGGCTTTTAGTTCATGTAGTTTAGCTTCGAAGCCGTCTATGTGTACTCAATGTTGAAAATGAACTTTTAGCAGATATACTATATGTAGTTCAAATTTACAATCCTACCTGTCTGTAGAGGCTACGATTATTTCCTGTAATTTTTTCATGATCTCGACATTTTTTTTTACCTTAATATGTTGAGATCATTAGATGAAAAGCTCTTCGATACACCACACCCAAGCTTCCTGTTTCCATAGGAAGTACATCAACACAGGAAGGCAAACTACACTTTTCTTTTAATGCCAGTTGCTTAAAACTGTGCTTGCGAGTTAAATCATTTTACAAGTTTTCTTCATTGAATTTGTTTGTGGCTTATCATATCACCGATTACAGGTGCATTCAGCATTACACGATATTCAGAAAATCATGTTTACAAACACACTGGCATTTTCAAAGCACCTAATTCTGTTGTTTGACTCTAGCACTGCTGCACAATTAAAAACAATCATACAATATTGCTCAGGTTTACATAAGGTTATTCACAGAGGCTTTGAAATCAGAGAAAAGTTCACGGTGCACGGCACGGCAGCTCACAGTTGAGACAAAGTTTAGTCTTCTGGGCAACAAAAAAGCAATACAGCGAATATGATTGGAAACATTTGCCGCCTTTCAAGCTCACTCCTGGTTAGTGCTTTTCTTTCAGCATGATGCACAAGTGGACTTGGAGCGGAGGACTGATGCTCCGATCTCTCTCTTCTTCCATTCATTTTCTAATAAAGAAAATGAGCAGAGCCTTTGACAAGGCGGAAATTAGGTCCATTGCTCTTTGTACTTTTCTGTCCTACGGGAACAGCTATCCTTTCATTAGCTCCCAAGAGTTGCAGCAGATAAGATTATCTCCCCACTCATATTAGCCATAGTTATGAATAGTCTTGCGTGGGTTTTCCATCATTCACTTGCTTTTAGGGTTACCCTTACTAGGTCTGAATCCTTCGGAGGGTCTCCTCCATGTGTCCTAATGAAGGAAGGCAGCCAATTAAATTCTGACAGAATCCTCTCTGACTCCACCAGGCATGATTAAACAATTTAATTAAACAAGATATTTGTTCTTGACAAAACTGCAAGCCATTTCATTTTTGTTGTATAATCGAATTAGGAAAATCAATAAATGTATGAAAAGCGAGAGAGGGAAAAGAAAGATGGGAGAGTAAGAGAGACTGCAAAAAATGAAGCAAATCAAGCAGCCCATTTTAAACAGCTCAGAACTTGATTAGAGGCAGTTTGTGACAGCTCTTAGACGGAGGGCGAGGAGGTGCGGAGGGGGAGGTTGGCACCAAAGAAAGCAAACAGAGAAAATGTTTAGAGTGCATTTGTGATTTTCTGAAAAGACAGTGAGCTGTGTTCCTTCCTCCTGCGTGTGTCCAATTTGTTAGCCCCAGTTAATTACCAACATGCTGTGCTGACGAGATAAAAAATGCTTTTATTTGGTTTATTTATTGATGACACAATCTCCAAAGATAATGCAGCCTTCCCGTCAAGAAACACAAAACATTTATTACATCAAGAAAACATTTATTCCAGTGACATCAACATGAACTGGTTATTTTAAAGGGGTCACATCATGAGGAATAAAAAAAAGTTTATTGTGCTGTGACATACTATACCTCAATGTCCTTGCCAGTCTAAAAAGAGCATTTATTGAAACTAAAGCCTGAACAATATGTTCCCAGTGAGATCTTGGGTAAAAGTCAGAATGTACAGCTTGTAGGAGCAGTAATGCTGCACGAATGCCACACTAAATTTCTGACACTGCCAGAACTTTGTCAGAGGCTGAGATTTATTGCAAAGACAATAAATGTGGTCCACTCAGTCACAGTGAAGTAGAAAGGAAGGGGGAAAAATGCAATGTTTAACAAATCTTATGCTGTTCCTGACTGGGTGTAGCACCTTCAACTCTGCACATCCTTCTACATACGCAGAGCGTGTGCAGAGCAGGGGGACGCGAGGAACAGTATTAAGAACCACTGCTTTAGAACATTGATTTTGAAACTTGTGAATCCATTAGATTCGTTAGAAGACAGAATCGCAATTCATATATGAATAGATTTTTACGTGCACCCCTAGTTTTTTCTTCCTCTTCTCTAAAGCAGCGCAGCGCAGCGCAGCGCAGCATAGCCTCACCACCTTTGCTGCATGTTCCCAGGGGCAGGGTTTGTCTGGGTTTGTGACGTCACAAACCCGAGAAGTAACTTTTAGTCCCTACCAGCCGTTTTTGAAGGCATTCAACTGCCAGAATTTTAAAAGACAATATCTCCGTTTGCATTAAACTTTCAGCTTCGTAACTTTGCAGATATTGTTTATGCTCAAACAGCAACATTACACACTAACTAACGTTAAAAAAGTGAAATCGCATTCAACCACCCCTTTAAATGTATTTTTAACAATTTACTACTGATCATTTCAGTCTGATCTCATGACACATTTCAATATACAGATTGCTCTGTGAATGTCAAATGTGATGCAGAAGAGGTTGTTAATGAAGGATAGAGCAGATAAAAACTGTATTAGACTGAACAGTAAACCACAGCTCTTGATTAAGTGCAGCAAAACACATTGTAATGGCAGTCTAAATATATTTACACAGGAATCCCAATCATAGGAAACAACTTATCACATGCTGGAATGTTGACATTGATGCACAGCGTACCAAAGACATGATGCACATTGAGAATAAAGGGCAATTCACATCACACAGACAGACACTGATAGATGGCAGCAGACACTTCATTGGGTTTTGTTGGATCAGTGTATTACCCCAATGGTGTCTGTTGGCATCTGTCAGAACTTGTTTTCACCGAATGAACATCCTATCTACGCTTGTCGGGTCGTGAATGTCTGGGAAGTGACATACTATAATCCGGTGATTGTCTGCCTTGAACTGTTGGTGCAGTGTAAATTGGCCTTAAGACTATATGATTTAACAGAAAATAAATAGATAAAACTAACATTTGTGTGACCTGCCATGATAATGGGATCTATGCTACTAAGTATTTCTTATTCCATTATTAAAACAGCGATCTTTCAAGAGTTCTGTTGATGACACAAAAACACAAGCAGTCATTAGGGATGAACAGTTAATCGGTAGCTGCTAATTTCAACCCCCACTGACAGATGAAGAGTCCTTATCACTGTCAATCACTTACAGCATAATAATATCCCAGTTCATGCATATTTATGAGTTCCACAAGCACGTCTATTTGCCCGAGAATGAGTGGAGACTGAGAAATGGTTGAGGTGTACCTGTAAACATAAAACACTCTCTTTTTTTAAAGGGGGGGTGTAAAGTGGCACTGAGTGGAGCAATGGCAAGTGGATAATCATCGGATATGGAAAGAGGAGACAGAGGAGTGCCTGAAAGTGATAGAAGAACGGAGAGAAGGGGGAAAAAGCACAACATACTTTAAAAAAGGGAATCAGGGAGTGAGCAAATGGCTCAGTAATATTAAGAGGTAATCGTTGAATAGCAAAACGGCAGAAGAGCTGCTCACTTTGAACAGAGATAAGGTAGATAACCAAATAAATTGTTGCCAAAATGAGAGGAAAAGTGAAATTATGGACTGTGGAGTGGATGCAGCACTAACTCAAGCACATTGAATGCCAGCTTAGAGCTCCAAACTTGACTGCAATTCCATGAGCTCTTCTAACTGTTAATCCATGCAGCAGAGCCTGAAATGTGTCATATTAACATTCTGAAATGTGCTTAATCCCAGTGAAACAGATTGTGTGTGCGTTTTTTGAGGGGTGGGAGGCTGTGCTCCCTCAGGAGAGCAGTTTAAGCAGATCTACCTTGAACAGTGAAGAATGGGGCTTGAGCACTGCTGCCCTCCGTCTGCTACAAAAACATAATGAGCCGATACATGTCTGATTGCAGATGGATTTCCAGCAGTCTTCTTTAATGCAATTAGGGCTATATTGTAATTATGTGGATCTGTGATCGGGCAGGGAGTCCACAGATGAGCCCTCTGTGTCCTGTGCCTCCTCCCTGCTTTAATTCTCCAACTTCCATTGAGACGTGTCCCCCCTCCCTTAACTTACGACATATGTGCATGTTCTGGGCTGTGACGCAGCAAAAACAGCCCTGTGTGGTTATGAGGGAACTCTGGGACTGCTGCATGCTAGTGCAGTAAGTACACTTAGGTCTGCTAGAGTGGGCATAGGTGGCATGTGTTTATATGCACCAAAAGAGATGCATTCAACTAAATCCAATGTTTTCTGTGGGCCGAAGCAAGTGTCTGGTGAGGAATGTGGCTGAATAGAATCAGTTTAATGCTCTTGTCATTTTAGCCAACAGACCTTTCAGTTGTTTTGCACTCAGAGCCTCCTATGTATGATAATCAGCAAAAACAACTCGTGCAAAAAGTAAAAAGGAACGAAAACATTACAGGAAGTGAAGAGTGAAAATGTCAAGTAACATTAGCTAGGGAGCTCAGTGAGTGAGGAAATTGTTTTGAAAAAGACATGTACGCCTCAGATATATTTTGATTAAAAATGCTATGAAGTGTGTTTATGGATATAGGCAGGGAAGAGTTACTGAAGAGGAGTTATTACAGACAGCTTGAAGAAGTGCTGGTGACAAACAAGGACATATATTTGAGAGTTAAAAGTATTTACAAGTGGTCCAAAAAAGTGTTTTTAGCAAAAAACATATATATATATATTTTTTTCAAAATATGCAAAATGACATTTGGAGCAGCATCAGTTAAAATGTCCAAACATGTTTAGAGAGATGCTTTGCTGTCTACTGTCTACATAGGCAGCATTATGAAATAGAACCTACAAAGTGACCAATTTGGAACACTCTATAGGTAGCAACTTTAAGAGTCATGCAAATATCACACCTTATTTATGTTGCATAGGCGACTCAAATAACAATTGATTTCAAAGGACTTTGGGGCTTTGTTGCTAAGCTAACAATGCAATATTCTAATAAAGAAAAAAATATTTCTCTTGATTTGTAAATCATCTTGGGTGGATTTTTACTTCATTAAAGTCAGAGTACATTGTCTAGACTGCCTACAGTGCAGCTTTAGAATTTAGCCAAACAAATGTATATAGCAAGTCTGCATCGTTTTGTTGCCTCCATCCACACATGTTGTCTTAAACCAGCCCAGGCTGAATTGGAAAAAGTGTGCCTGTGGTGACATTTCTGTAAAATGATGTTGCTTCTTGCACATTTTGTGACATTTTAAAAGTGAAAATGTCCACTGAGTGGCGCTAAAAAACGGGTTCGTTTTATGAAACAGATTCATGTGAATTTGGCAAAATTTAATTATGTTGGTTGTATCACGGACATTTGGAAAATTATGAAAAGTGGCGCTAAAAGGCTAATGCTCTATCATGTTTGAAAATAACGTACCACCTACACTAAACCCTACCCTAAACTTAACCAATAGTGTTAACAAAAGCAAACTTGAGGTTAAAGACATTTGCTGAAGCAACTGTGCCATTTCAGCTTTACTCAAGTGCTCCGCATTGCAATTGCAACAATCTAACAGCAAGCTCACAGATCAGTTCAATTCAATTCACGTTTATTTGTATAGCGCTTTTCATGATACACATCATTGCAAAGCAGCTTCAAAGAAAATGAATGTTTCTACATTACAATTAGGAGTAGTTTATCAATGGTGACTATGTCAAGGTGATGGCAGAAATGCACAGTTCTGCGATAGTAAAAATCATGCAGTTAGTTAATGACATGTATTTAAACAGAAATGGTGACCATGATTAACATCAATGGTTATATGTTGTGATCAAAATTATAGTAATGCGAGGAAAATTAGGTAGTTTTCTATGTTGGGTCAGGGTTGGCATCATCTGATGTTTATGATGTAAAAAAAAAAAAAAAAAGCCATACATATGCAGCTGGATATATGCGGCAAATGTCAAAATGTACTCTTTTACAAATCATGCACTATGGTAAAAGTGTTTTGAGGTCATAACATAATATTGCGCAAGTATTTGTGCGAAAATTAGGCTTTCTTAATTGATAATGTTTTATTTATAATGTTTTAAGGTGTGTTTTTGGAGTTTTGCAAAAATGTAGGTAGAGGCAGGTTATTCCAACGAGCCTATGTTGCTTAAAATGCTATCTGTGTAGGCAGTTCACTAGGTTTTAGAACACAGCCAGAGTGGAGGTGGGTGTGAGTTTGTGTGTACTGAAGAGTTTCTCTGTGAATCAGGTGGGAGACGGTAACCTATATTTTGACCTTGAGCATCACTTCAGAGCTAATTAATTACCAAACCCGTATGAAATGATTTTGGATATGAATGCTTCAGAAACAAATGTGCTTCATCAATCTTCCATTGTGTCAGTGAATGTCATGAAGTAAGGTCTACTGCCTGGGCACTGGGATGGAAAATAAGGAAGCACACAAAGCTCTAGTGATTGAATTAGGAGCAAAGAGCTTGTGGGCTCTGGAAAGAATTTAAGGTGCTCTACATAAAGGCTCCTGGGACACGGTCTGGAGAATCAGTGCTTGTCAGATTTGTCAGGCCAAGTATCACCTTTAATCAAACCAGAACATCCATGTACTGCCGACTAACTCGGCGGAAACTGAAGTATCTCTAAAAGCAAGATTAACGACTGTGAGCATCGTAATGCCTATTTATTTTTATTTGTGTATTTATTTATTTATGCATATCAATAGTGCTGTAAATAAGATCAACTGTTGTGCTGTAAGACCTACATCAGCCTCTTGACTGGCCCTTTTGCACATCTCTGGAAGGAACCTAACAAAAGCAGCATCTAAAATAAACATACATGCTAGAGCACCCACAAATTACTACTAAATAAATGCATTTGATCTTAAAACGTTTCCCATCTGCCTAGTGGAGCTTGTTGTTTCAGAGTCATAAGCTGGCCACATTAAAAGCCACTTCCCTTCAAGAAATTGAGCATCTAGATGCTACTTGGAGGCCAAACAAAATCATATCTCGTCTTTTGATGATGGCTTCGTTTTCTTGCTGCTCTCCTTTTAGCACTTGGAATAAAATTGTGGTGCACAAGACACCGATCAGCACGGCTACACTACATCCCACACTGAAGTGGACTATGGCTATGAAACTCCATACCACTGAGAACCACCGCTCATAGGTCACGTCATGTAGCAGTGAAATTGGGCACAGAAAGTGTCATCATGCAGCCTGTGAATATGGAAACTTGTGAATAAGGTTCACAGGCTTCAATGCTGGATCTTGGGAGTGGCTCTCCTCTCAGAGCAGGAGGTTTCTTGGAGATATGAAACACCTGCTGTTCGCATTTGGTCAGGTGCACTAGTTTGGCTTAGTGGGGTAAAGTGGGATGGACAAAGAGGATCAAGGCAGACCGAGGGTGGGAAGGACTATGAGAACATGCAGCTACAGGGTCTCGTGAAAGGAGAAACGGAGAATGTGTGTGGGAAAGACAGAGGCTGATAAATCCTCTGTGCACTGGAGGGAGATTGTTGTGCATGCTGGAAGACGATGTTCCTAATGAAGAAGGGCAGAAGAGATCCATCCATGAGACACAGAGATAGCGCTTCTCCATGACAATTCAGATGCCGTCAATTACAGGCATAGTGAGAGCCAGGATGACTGGTGCCCACTGGGTACGACAAGTGTGGGAGAGCACTGATCCATCATTGCCAGGACCCATTTATGTAAACACACGTAGCAATTTAACAAGGGCCACTGGGACAGCACTGTTTTAATGAGTAAGTGTTTCAACAGAACCGGGTACAAGAGAAAGAGAGAGAGGGGAAGGCAGCTAATATTGATTGTTTGTTAATTATAACCCTTTGATTTGCCTTCAAATTAATAATATGCATCTCGACATCAAACAATAAAATAATGCAAGGAAGCACAGTGGAGTACTTGCTAGAACAACTAAGATAAGAGGATGCTGTTTAAAATCTGATGACTGAGCCATAAAACACACCACAGTCTTCTCTTTCTGTCTCACATGCATAATACTGAAGGTAAGGTTGTGTCTGGAGGAGGAAGCTTTGAGCTGACTACCCCCTCAGGTCTGGTGACACATATTCCTGTAAGACTGGCTGGCTGGATCCAGTCATGGCTGATTACTGGGGGAAGTGAGTGCCACATTTGAGATGTAGGCTATCAGAAAGAAATGCTCAGCAGATGAAGCTTCAATAACTAATAACTTTAAAAAAAAAAAACATATTTGAGCTCACTGCAATGCATTGCGGGATTCTCTGTTAAGAGCACACGCTGCAGGCAATGCTGCCTTCGAATTTGGCCAAAAGAAGATGTCTTTGATGGCAGAGTAATAATGCTGAAACAGCATGATGCCTTAAAATGCTGTCTTGGTAGGCAGCTCACCAGGTTTGGATTTGAAACAGAGCTAATATATCGGCATGTACACTCACCACAGCTCTGACAGTGGCAATCTGTCTGTTTTCCGTGTTGAAAGCATGTACAAACAGTATGCGTTTTATATATGGGTGTGTGTAGGCGAACTCTTTTTGGATCAGTATTCTATGTAGGGCAACACAAAATCCAGTTTCTGTTCCATTTCTCATCCTGTTTGTGCTGAGAAACTAATGAAAAAATGTTCATATTCCACATCTGACTGCTTCATTAATCTGGAGTTTGAATGGTCCCATTAGGACACATCCACTGACATTACTACACACAGATTAGATTGTCACAACGTCGGAAGGTTAGGCAGCTTCCCTAGAGATCGGCATAAATGGACGTGTTATTCTTATTGCATTTCACATGCGCCATAAAAGCAAAAACGCAATCATAGGAGGAAAAACAACCACTAAAATTCACATTTAAATGCCAAATCTAGTTTTAAAATGTAAAAAGATTCATAAAGTTGAGCTCAAACAGGAGAAAATCACATTGCACGCCCTGCTGGGATGTTGTTTGTGTGTGGATTCGTAATCAGCGCTCTGGATTTCTGATGAAATCACAGCTAGAGGAGTTTCCCTCTATTGCACTTGAAGACACAAAAAAATCTAATTTAAGAAAAAGTGTGAGCACTTATGGTATATCGATGCCATAAGGCTTTGGATCAACCTGCCGGCGCTGTTTCATTTAGTGGCAGAAGTGCAACAGAGGGACAGCTTAATGAACACAGAGCAACGCCTGAATCAACCTACTCTCAGAAACTTCATACGTCCACCTTGACATTAGTGCTGGCTTCCTCCTGAGAAACTGAATCGCATAAACCACCTTCACAACCCACATCTTATGTATATGGATCTACGGAAGGGTGGGATGAGTGATTGTCCAGTGTAGTTTATGTGGATGGACATAAATATTTTAAATGTGTGTGTGTGTGTTGCAGTTTTATCATTCTAGATAAAATGTAAGTTTTTCAGAGGAGAAAAAAGTGCTTCCTGCCAAATCTACAAACAGATGGACCTCAGTTTAATGTCTTTTGAAGATGCCATGATAACATATACCCACTCAGAGAAGGACCAGCGATCAATGGCAGCTATCACACCAGATCTGTGACTGTGCCTGACAGAGGTGCCAAACACCTTTCCTCAGGCCACAGCCATAAACACACACACAATAGACCACCGGCTCTAACACTGCCAATTCCTGCCCCCAGAAACAACCTACAGGCTACCAACCACCCATGGCACACACACACACACACAAACAAGCACAAAATCCCCTACATGTTGAGATCTTCCTTGTCTCTGGGATATTACTTCAAATTGAAGACTCAGTTTAGAGGAAAATGAAATAAATTAGCATGATAAGCAATTATAGGATAACACATACTTGAGTCCTTTAATTTACACACTGTTTAATGCATGAAGACAGCAAGAAAAGCACTATCACTGGTAACTATGATTCATTGGTGTCAGTGTGCTTGGAGTATGTGTGCTATGATTAGCATTCCGTTATATTAATCATCCATCTCTTCCATACTTCAGCAAATAATCCCAATAGTTCCCTGTCTGACACCACAAATGAATCACGTAGAACACAAACCTGAAATGAAGGATGGAACCATGTGTTCAAGATTGGGGGGGTCAAATATTTAGCTGTTGGCCATTGAAAAATTAATTTAGGTCAACCTTTAATCTGAATATTGTGGAAAATGTTCCACTCAATTACTGTTCAATCTGACAGCCATCACCAGATTAAAACAATAATCCAAAAACAGGTGGATTATGAGTGTTCTGATCAGAATTTTGGGCTAAAGAAACACTTTATTATAAAGTTTACATGAAATGGAAATTTGTATTTTCAAAACGCATGTTACAGATGTTTTTGTAAAAAAAAATTTTTATGTTACTCAATCTTATGGTGAAATGACAGACTTCTCTCTGTTGAACTTCATTTCATTTAATCAGCTTTAGTCCCGTCCCTTTCTTACTATTGACTGTAAGCTCTGCCTCCATCTTTCACTCACATATACATTACAATATGGAAGAAATTACCTTTCACAACTTTTAATGCATCGCAACATTAAAATAGACAGCGTTAACTGGTGTGTCTAAACAAATGTGAAACATGTGTGAATGACTCTGGAGAAGAAGTTTGGAATGTATTAAAGACATACAGTAGGAAAATAATGAATTTTCCTCAAAGATCTTAAGCAAAACAGCCCATTGGACAGAGAAAGTAGTACACACTAGAACAGACTGCACTAGTTTTTCATCAGTGTTTCATTTTGCTGGCCCCCTTTGTTTTTCCCTTTAATGTTCTTAATGTTTGGTGAAATGTGCATTGTGCTATTTAACTCTTCAGAATCAGAATCAGAATGAGCTTTATTGCCAGGTATGTTTACACATACGAGGAATTTGTTTTTGTGACAGAAGCTTCCACAGTGTAACAGAATGACAGTGACAGAACAAAAAACACAGATAATTTAAAAAAAAGTAAGAACAAGTAAGAGGAGCTGTTTTAAAGGTACTGTTTTTTTTTCATTCATTAAAATGAAATGTGAGAAGGAAGAGTTTGGGAGAAAGAGTAAATTAAAAAAAACAAGTGGGTGAGGGGAAAAGCAAGAGACTTTGTGATGTCTTCACGTTTCTCATCATGAGCCGTATGTACGTGACGTGTAGCACCACGGTCTGTTCCCATGATGCTGTGAGGAACTCCAGATGCGGGTGCTGAGGTAAGCGCATGAGCCAGCCTACGTATTAAATAAGAATAAAAAGGCTTTAAAACACACGACTGGTCCTATGAGACGAGATCACGTTTTTCACTGGCAGATGCAAGACCTTCTCGAGGTCCCTGAGCACACAAAGCAAACTTCTGTTACAAACCATGAGGAATGTGCAATGTTTGTTTTCACTGTGTGAATGAAGTCATCCTTGCAAAACGTATTCATTTATTGCATTTACACTAAGCCACTCTGTTCCTCTCATTCACAGTGAGGAGCTTTGCCTTATACATATTAAACAGACACTTCTGGAGACATGATTTAATGTCTCTCAATAATCCATTCAGTCAGATGCATGATGTTTTCACACATCATTACCTCCACTCCAGTCTCCATGTCTTTCAGAGAATTTTCTCCACGCTTCTCCAAATGTCAGCTCGCAACATTTAGCCAGAAGTATTTAACATTTATAAAACTAGCACAAACAGATATGAGGATAAAGCAGAGGAAAACTAATGTCCTACATTGTTTATGAAACATATGTGTAGCTGCCATGAAATACTTAAGGGAAGTTCTGTGGCATGACATGCTATACATCATCTATTTTAAAATGCATTTTGTTGCTCATATTAATTACTACATGGAATAACTCATACTTTTAAAAATTCAATTATAAGACTGCAGGACTACATAAAATTGACTAGTGAAGGCAACTGATTTAAAAATGGTGAAAATCTAATTCTGGGACCTAAATTATATAATGTCCCTTATCCATTCACATAAATGTTAACCTGAATTTTTGATATTGATAAAAAAAAGTGATTGAAATAATAAAAAGTTAAAAACAACATAACTTTCTCTACAGAGTTTTGCACTATAAACAGAGCAGCTGTAAACAAGTTTAGAGAAGAGACCTCTCTCTCTCTCTCTCTTTAATTCTTTGTGTAAAACTTCACAGCCAATCAAACGCTCCGATGCATCCAAGCTGAGAGTGACTGGAGAAGCTGTATTCAGAGACAGAAGATGACAGAGACACTCTGGGACTCCATCAGTGCCGTTCTCAAATGTCGATAATCAAGTAAACATCAACAGCAGGGCCATGTTTGTTTATGTTTATGAAATGTTTGTTTGTATACAACTCTATGGCATCAAAACGTCAAACATCCACCAGGACTGCGTTAAGCAATCACACCTTTTTAACTCTGTAAAAGAGGAGGCACAACCTCATGACGTTCTCCATGAAGCTGGAGGGTTTAAACATTTTAGAAAGTACACTTTTAAATTCAAATGGATTTAAAGAAAAATCTCTGTGGAAAGTCACGGGCCATTGCTCAAACATCTCGGTTTGTGCTCTCTAAAGGCCAATCATTCAGTGTAATAAACATAGTGAAGCACACACCAGGCAAACTAAACGAGTGCTCAGGATGATAAGTTGATTCCCAAATGCATGTTGAAAGGTCGTCTGGGTGCCGGCTTTCCCCTTGAGAGAGGAAGGTCACGGAGCCAATGGAGCAAAGAGCTCTGCATCTTAAAGATATGTGCGTGATGCTTGTGTAAACCAAACCATTAGCGAACAAGGAGTTGTAAGAAGGGCTGGGAATCAAGAATCTTACTGGAAAATAATACTGCAACTGTGGAATCGGCTTATAAAAGAACAGTCACTGATGTCACTCCAGTCATAAGAGCTCTGTCCTGTAGGACGAGCTAAACTAATAGTTAACTATAGTTCTCAATAAACTAATATACATTTTCTGATAAGCTCAGATAAAGTACATGCAAACTATATATACAGTATGTAGAGCATTATATACGTAAGTGAATACAAAATACAAGTAAAACAAAACATAAATTGACAATACAAGTAAAACACCTGTAAAAAAATAAATATGGAACATTCCTTTATATTAATACAGTACATTGTGCCCTAATTTTACAGGGTGTGTAGTGCTAGATATAAAAATACTATATATATGATATATATATATGTTGTGTGCATTGTAGTATGTTGTTAGTTTACACTGTTATATGTTAGGGATATTGATATGTTAGTTATTCCACATAGTAGCTCTTAACAAAAAGGGGTTATTAAATTTAGGTAGTTAATTTAGTATTATTTATATAATATAATAGTATGTATTTATATTTGAATTAGCTTTTATTTTTATACTTTGTCTTTGTCTGTTCTCTTAAGTTAGTAATTTTGGGGGTGGTTATGTGCTTTGTAGTTGCTCAATCTATTTCTCTTTAGTTTTTTCATTTTTTTGTAAACATTTATTTCTACATAGCCTTAATTTGTATTTATTTCAGTTTTAGTTTTGCATGCAGTGACTTTAGTACTTCAACTTTATTTCAGTTAGTTGCCAAGGCAATATTTATCATTTTTAAGTGTGTATCTTTTAATAAAACTTTTTTTTTTTTTTTAGTTTTAGTTAACAATAAAAACACTGGACAACAAATGGTACTTTTTCATTTCGTAGTCAACTCCCACTGCATTAATGACTATACTATGGAGTAGATGAATGTAGTAGGATGACGGTATTCCAAATGATTATTAATTATTCATATTATTATTGGAACACTGTCATCCTACTACACATAGAAAATAGGCATATTGAATTGTTTTTAAATATAGTACAGTATGTTTAGTATGGAAGTGCAACTCAATGACTTGCACAAAGCGTAACTGTCTACACAGTCTTCTGCATTCTGTTTTATTCTTTCTGGTTTGATACTTCCTGTATGACCTTTGTTGGAACAAATCATTAGGGTAATTCGACTCGGATTAGAATTTCATGTCTTGCAAAACTCTCACCTCACCTTTACATCCACAACAACTCACACTTCACTTTAAAGAGACCGTCAGGAAAAAAAAAGTGAATGGGTCGAACAAAACTACTTCAACTTTACATGAGCTAATAAATTATCATATAGAAAATATTAATTGCTTAAATAATTCACCCAAAAATGAAAATTCTGTCACCATTTACTCACCCTCATGTAGTTTCAAACCTGTGTAGGGTATCAGAGCGAATCAGACCATTTAAGATTTGATCAGATTGGTGTTGAACAACCCAAAGAGCCGAATTCCACAGAGAGGCCCAAGGCAATAGGAGTTTGAAATTCAGATCATGGAGACCCACGAGTCTGAAGTGAGCCTAACAAACTAGCAGCTTCAAACAGCTTTCAACATTAAAACAAAAGAACACTTATTGACAATTCCAACTCAGAAAGGAGATTGTCAAATTTGGGGCACATAACCAAGATTAATGATTGAAGAGGCAACATCATGACCATCACATGAGGGAAATCATTATTGGAGACTTTGTTTGGTGGTGTCCCCACCCAGGACAAGAACCAGACTGAGATTCCTTAGGAGACCTTTAAACCTCTCTGGTCTTCACAGAACATGTCCTTATATCCACAGAATGGCACAGAAACAGTCTTTCCAGATGTAGATGCACCAAAATGATGCTAAAAGGACTTATGAGCAACTAATCATTTCTATGCATAACTCCATATTATGTATGTAACCCACACATTTGACTATCATGTTCTAATCACTTATCGTGTATGTATTTTGTATAACTATTGAATAGTTTATAGGTTTTTATTCATGTTGGGTATGTATGAGTTTGAAAATTCATGCTTTAAACGTTTCTACAATCAATTATTTGTCAAATGTATCATATTCTTGTTATAGAAATCATGTCCAAAATTATACTCAGCAAGAGCGGGAAAATTTGGACCATGTGACTTATAAGGTCACATGTTGATTTATGTATTGGGAGGAAAAACATAGCAACACCCCGAGCTAAGACAACGTCTAATTAGTCAAGACACCATTTGGGATGTGTCCAAAAGCCAAGTTTAAATACTCAGGACACCATCAAATTATGCTTTTAGCCATAGCTTTTAGCTATTCTTTTAGTCATCACTTTTAGCCATGCTTTTTGCCACTGCTTTTTGCCTGTAAATTCGTCGAGTGCCGTTCCAGCGTGCTTCGGCCTGCACACCCGCTTCTACTTAGCCACGATGAGAAGAAAACCATCTAGTCCCGTTACTTCTATTCTTCTACTTTAATTGCTTTTATTTTCCGTTGAAAGTTTCGTGTTCTGAGTTAAGTTTTGTCTCCGAGTTCACCTCGAGTCTGTGACTGCCTCAAAACTTCAACCAAGGCAGACACAGTAGCAAAAGTACACAACCAGCAAATTAAGCAGCAACTCTTCAGCCAGAAAGATGACCCATCACCTAATGGCTTCCCAAGAGCCAATCATCAACCTCGAGAAACCCCCTTTTCTGCAACAAAGACAACAAAGGCGAAACCTTACAGGCAATAGTACACAGTGCCTTCAAGATTTCTAGCATGAAATGGATGGCACATATAATAGATTCAATGTTAACCTTACTGAAGGCAACAAGCTCAATCGAGGGGTTAAAAAATAAGTGACAGTGATGGTGGTATCAGAAATACAGGCAAGTGCAGCAATGAATTGCCTGAATAAACACTGGGAGTTCACAATTTTTATTCACTTAAAACTCTAAGTCTTTCACCAATTGGAAAGAAATGTGTTTGTCAAGCTTGTACAAGTTAATGTCTTAAACTGCCGATCTTGTTACTGTGCTAATTACGTTTTCTCACTATATTTTGGATTTTAATATCCATTGCAGAGTTGATGTTAGACGGTTCATTCAATGAATCGCTGGTGGACTCGAGGTTCAGTGATCAGTCGTAAAACAGTGATTCTGTCCAAATTCCCTATAAAATCATAAATGATTTCCCTTACACCTGTATGACTCACTGTCTTCTGTGGAACGCAAAAGAGGAAATTCTAAAGAATTCTACTGGTCGCTCTTTTTCATGCAAATACTATGAATTGAAACTGAGGCTTTCAAGATTTAAAAAGGACAAATTGTCCTTTGAGTAAGATGTTTTAATGAACAGGTTTATTCAGTTCAGTAAACCAGTCTGAATGATTTGTTCAAAAATCAGACTGATAAAGTTCTCCAGTTCACCGACTCAATGATACATGTGCTCAATGAAGAGGAATCTTCTCAGTAAATAACCATGTATAGTTTTTGTCTATCACATGGATTCAGAAAATGTTTAATATACTCTTACGTTAATTTTGTGTTCTTAAAAAGCTTGAAAGTCTCAGTCTCCATAGGTTCTAATTGCACCCAAAATAACCAGTTCAATTCTCCTTTTGTGTTCCATGGAAGAAATAAAGTCACATAAGCTTGTTTGATCCCCTGATACACTTAAGCGATGCATCAGCTGCAATAAGGAATAAATTGGCGATAATGTTGGCAATAATGTTAACAATCGATTTTTTTTTTTTATGCATTCAATATATCCCAAGTACATGACATTTTATATTGCATTGTTTTCCTGTCTGTATAATTAGAGCAATCTTACATTCAAAAAGGCATCACAAACACAAAAGCACAGTCTTGTTTAGATACGCTTTGTAACAAGGGAACCTCAGGCTGGAATGTGTTAGTGTACCTACAAGCAAATCTCCGGTGGGCTGCACTGATTCGCGTGCAGCCGGAGGGCAGGGAGTAGGCCTGTGGGGGAAAGCAGAGCATGTTTCCCCCCCAGGGTTGTCTCACAGCCATTAACTCCTGCCAAGCCCTCACATTGATTATTACTAAAGGGCTGTGCTCCACACTGGGTTAGACAACAGTTATAAACACTACTTGAAATGAAGAGAGATGGAAGGCAATGGTATGAGGTCTCATGCATCCAAACATTGAAATCAATTTTATGGCATGTAGGGTCAAGGTTACAAATAATGTCAACAAAATATACATGTACACATACACCCACACTTACATGCACGAAATAAATATTGAAGGTGAAGAATAAACACATATCCTGCTGTTCTGACTGGGCTGTATAGAGACCAAAGATCGACACGGGGCAGACAGGAGTGTGTTTCCATGCCAATGAGCTCTATGGAGATGGTCTGTCTCAGAAACAATATAGTTGCTGGAATGAGGTACACTACAGTTCTGCTTCATAAGACACCTCACTGAATGTAGAAAATGCTTAGTGCTCCAGCTAGCTCAAAATTGTGGTTTTGTAACATAAAATCATAAATTATTAGAATCTATAAACAATCAATGAAGCTTCCAAAATCTTTCTAACATTTGGTTTAATTACTTGTTTTGATAGTTATGGTTAGATAGTTAAACCATAATTATTAAGTCGTATTACTTTGGTTAATAAAATAAGTATTAATTAATTAAATTAATTAAATAGTCAAAATAATTAAATGTTTCTTGAGCAGCAAATCAGCATATTGGAATGATTTCTGATGGATCATGTGACACTAAATTCAGCTTTGCCATCTCAGAAATAAAGTACATTTTAAAATATATTTAAGTATAAAACAGTGATTTAAAATTGTAATCATTTCACAATATTACTGTTTTCCTGATCAAATAAATGCAGCATAAAAGTCTTCTTTCAAAAACATTTAAAAATCCTACTCATCCCAAAACACTGAAAGGTAAATTAAAGAAATAAACAAACAAAAATACACTGAAAACAATGCAAAAAAATAACAATACCTGTCCTTTGACAGTATTAGCAATATCAAATTGAATTTGTGGTTAAAAAGATTGGGTGGGGTGGGGTGGAGCTTGGTGGGTATACATACTGACTTGACTGAGAAACACTGTTTTTTTCTCAGAAACACTGAGGAAAAACCTGCTTATCTTAGTGTATATTATGAATGTTGGTTCATTATGGGCACCAGCACATGTCCATTAAACACACTCCGTGTGTCGGTCAGGTTTTGCTAACGTTGTGAGGACCATATGTCTCCACAAGGACACGAAAACCCAGCCAGTGATCCCCACGGGGAGAAAAGCTTGAAAAACATACTAAATAATGTTCTTTCTAAAAGAAATTCTCTCTTTATTTATTCCTTCTCTTTCTAGCTTGTACTTATTTGAACAATGTCTAAGAACCTGGTATTACAACCACTTCTTGTGTCTGTTTGCCTCTTTAAGAAGAATCGCTTTATGTATCCCCCAATTGTAAGTCGCTTTGGATAAAAGCGTCTGCTAAATGACTAAATGTAAATGTAAATGTAATGTCTTAATAAAAATAAAAAAAGGTTTGTGTGAGGGTTAAGTTTAGGGTTATCATTCTAAAACCACAGAAGTGAATGGAAAGTCCCACCATGATAGAATAACAAACGTGTGTGTGAGGTCAGTGAGGAGGAGGTCTTCCTTTTGAGAGTGACATTGTTCAGTCCATGGATTGAAGTCCAGAGGGACTAGATTTAATGAGCTCCCATTTTTGCTCTAATGACCCTCTCTCTACCCCCCCAATAATATTCCCTCTTCATATTCTTCTCTTCTAATCGCTTTCTCTGGTGTTGTGGAGGATATTAACAACCTCTTCATCATGCACTCCAGGCCATTATGAGGGCCTGCCTCAGCTGCACACACACGCCAATCATCTCAATTACTCTTATGAGCAAAGAGAGGCCAATATCTTGTGAAACACACACATGCACACGTGACAGAAGAATGGGAGAGAGAAAGATCTAGTGAAGGTGAAAGTTGTGAAACTAGGCCACACTACAACATGGTGCATTATCAGTGAAATCTTTATTTCTGTAGTGGCAGTAAAGTGTGAGTTGTCATCTGTGCTTCTTAATAGCCCTTATGCTAATTTTTAATGTTGGGGAGTGATTCAAGCATTGTGCCATGAGAAAACGTTACAAACCCAAACTTTAACGGATGTCAGTGAACCTTATCTGCAATTTAGTGCCATCAGAACAGTCATGGTTGTTTCTTGCCCTTTGTCAAGCAGTCAGGGAGCCTACATGCACCTTTCCTGCGACAGAAGCCGTTTTTAGACTCACCAGGCTGCAGTACACTGATGCCCAGCGGGTTGGAAGTGCGGTTGGCCACCGTGCTCCAGGCACCATCGTAATTCCTCCGATAAAGCAGAGCAGCACACTGGTATGTCCCGGCCTCCTTGCGTCCGGCTCGGGTGATGCTGAGGCGAAAGTTGGTGTTAGTGGGTGTACGATCCACAGTGGTACGCGTGCCCAGGCCCAGCAACTGGTCGCCCCACTGCAGAGTGCCATCTCGCGTGAATGTCACCAAATCTCTGAACTCTCCGTCGCCCTCTGCTGGCTGGAAGCGCCAGGTGACTGCAGCAGGAACGTTGGGATTGTGCCGTGGCTTCACGATGCACTGCAGGTCAAACGAGTCACCAAACGTCACGCTAGGCGTACGGGAGGAGGCCGACACGAAGAAGAAAGATTCTGAAGCAAGAACAAAAAAAAAGAGAATACGTATAGTAATTAAAAATACTTGCAATATCCCAATGCATTAATATAGAATTCAGTTCATGTGCTGGCATTTATATCAACTCATCCAATCAGAACTTAAGAGTCAGAACTGTGTGTTTTATATATTTGTTTTTGAGGATTATATTATTTATAGAATGATAATAATCAAATTGGAAAATGTTTTGCACATGTGAGACTCTTTTTTATATAAAAAAAAACAATGGCAATGTATAGTTAAACTGCTCATTTTCACTGGCAGTCATTACCAGTGTTGCCAATTTAGCTGCTTTGTAGCTAGATTTAGCAACTTTTAAAAACTAAGTTCTGGTTAGCTGCTAGCGCTGCCCCCTCAGCTCAAGGCTGTCACACAAGTAAACATGATGAGGTAACTGCGGGTGACTTAATTGTGAATTCCCAGCTGATACTGATGAGAATGTGAATCTGCTAATGGGCATATAGACAACAAACCTATTCCCTGGCGAGTTGCTACTGGCACCCTTCAGCAGCAATTTACATCTGCATTGCTCATACTATACAAGTCCATGAGAAAAATAAACTCATTACAAGGGAATGCCCCCGCTGTTTTATCTTTCCATTTGAAAAGGAAGCACATTTTTGCATGAGATTTCTGGACCTTGAATAGTTTACCCAATGGAAGGTTAAAGCGCAATTCGGCTACTTCTGAGTGTTTGTGCTTGATATGGATGACAGCAGCTGGAGGCCATAAGGAGCCGGAGACAACGAGATCCATTTCCAGCCTACCTGCCAGTGCCCTAATGATGCCACGCTGCTGGGCTGTAACAGAGGGCAGGTTAACGCAACACCCGTCGGGCACAAGCTTTGCCCAGATCTCAGTAGTATAGCCATTTGGAGAGCCTCTGTGTCCTTCAATTATGCAAACTATCTATTAAAGGAACGGGGCAGTAAAGTTAGATGTCTACATTATCAAACTACTCTGTCTGCATGCTGATGAGCCTCAAAGACTTCCCTGGAGAAATCCCAGAGTTCAGGCATTCACTGGGCTGAGAAAGGCTAGCAGGAGTTTGTTCTGTTTAGGAGTAAAGCATGACAATGGCAGAGTTAATCTATTCTGTGTTATGTTGATAAACTTTGGACAAGGTGACCTGTAGCATGCCAACTCAATCCTGCACGCAGCAACATCGGAAAGCAGCCAAAAGGAGATTACACACATCCTTGTTTATTGAGCACATACAAACTAATCCTGTAAGCAAAAAATCCACTCTGCTGGATCATTTAATGAGCTCACTTTTGCTCAGATATTGGGAAAAATCGATGGATCTATAGCAGTGTTTCCTGCAAAGCTATTCATCTGCTAAAACTATAGCTCTACAATTTTTTTTTTTTTTAAATCACAACCCGAGTTGTGAGCTTGAAGTCAGAATTGAATGTGATCATATAAAAAGACTGTGTATCAAGAAATAATGCCAAGGAAACACATCTTTATATCGTGTTGTCTTAGCCATAATAACCA
Organism: Sinocyclocheilus anophthalmus; assembly: GCA_018155175.1. Classification (NCBI taxonomy): domain Eukaryota; kingdom Metazoa; phylum Chordata; class Actinopteri; order Cypriniformes; family Cyprinidae; genus Sinocyclocheilus; species Sinocyclocheilus anophthalmus. The sequence goes on along the minus strand of JADLZN010007654.1, from coordinate 193,173 downwards.
CCCCCCCCCCCACAATCACCCTTACGCACCAACTTATAGTGTGATCTTTTTTACACCGCTCCTAGAAACCCTATAACTCTTCAAACTCAAGAAATTACCATTGAAATATCTCACTTGCTTGTTTCTCTGACCCCGGACCCCCTCCTTGCCAAATGAATCATGAATCAATCACTAGTTATCTAACTCAACTGAACCCCTGGGAGTGAGTGGAGAGGCCCTGAACAGTAAGTCTTTACTTTCAGTCACTAGGGTTGGGTGATTATACTTATTTTCTTTCTGATCTGATACCAAGTGTCATTAATGCTGTCATCAGTCCTAACACTGATGCTTTTACTTCTAATAAACAGAATGTTTTTGTGATTTCTGGCAATAAAATGGGTAATAATTATGGGTATTTAGTTATTTTAAACAATTCAAAAACGTATTTGCCCATAATAAATGTCACATTTAGCTTGATTGTTATTTAATGGACTGAAATAATTCTAGATGAAGCTTCTTTTCTCTGTCATTACCTCAGGTAAGTTTGGTTAAATGTACTCATGTTCAGATGAGAGAAAGGAGAAATAGTTCTCACTCAAAACAAACATTTGCAAACATACTATTATTTTCACTTTGAGGCTTACAATACACATTTTTAAACACATGATACAATTTAAAAGGAAAGTTCACCCCTAAATGAAATGTATTGATTCTCATAGTGTTTCTAAACCTGTTCGACTTCTCTGACTTTCTTCTGAAGAACGTATTGATTAATAGTATTTGAGAGTGTGTACCTTTTTTGTGTGGTATGTTTTATGATGGAGTAATCAACTGCAACCAACAGTGTTCGTATTGTGTTTGCAAAATATATCTTTACGTTCACAGAAATAAAGTAATTGTGAATAATGGATTGAATTTTGAACTGGTTATGTGATATTGTCATGATGAAAAGATTAAACAGATATCCATTTAAAACATTCAAATTTAGTACTAAAATAGTACAAACGTAATGAAAAGTTAAACATGATCAGACGTAGAAAGAAAGAAAGAAAGAAAGAAAGAAAGAAAGAAAAATTGATAGAGGAGATGCTAAAAAATAAAGGACAGGCCTGAGCATGTGTGGCTCATAGATTTAGAAAGAATGATAGGACGTTTACAAGGAGTGATAAGGGAGAAATAAAGAGAGACCATTCGCATATCTTTCATGTTTTGATGGATTCCAGGGCTTTACTCTCTTGTAAACATATGACCAGAAATGGCTTTCTATCTATCCTGTGCTTGACTACAGACAGCAGGGAGCCATGATCAATGCCATTTTCTCCAGAGCGCAGGCCTGTAGGACACATGCTGAGAGTGATTCTTTACGGACACACTATCACCAGGGCTTTCACATACACAATCTTTCTCACATTCCAACATTTTTACCGTTGTTACTTTGTGTGACCCACTGTATGGTTCTCAATATGTAATCAGTGATCAGAGGAACTATCATGACACTGGAGGAAGTGTGGAAGAGCAGCATGAGCTGACGTCTGAGAGGAGCGAGTCCAGGCATGGCCAGACAGCCACAGCTGTAGTGTGTTTGATTATTCCAGACACACAGACATGCTCAGAAAAACATGTGGTGTACACCCACCCTCACACACAGTGTGAATAGAGATTTCAAATCTCACAGACTGACACAAGGAGAGAGCTTCAGTCGGCCTCTGAATGGCTTTTTCATGTCAAGAATCAGCCCTATACAACTGGCTGTTACTTTGGTTGCTGACGTTTCTTCTCTTTGCTGTCGCAACTGTTTTTCTAACATATATCTAACCTATATATTTTAATGTTTCTCTACATATGAGCATTACTATTTATGCTCATTTTTTGGTTCATAAAAAGAAAATTAACCTTTCAAAAAAATTATAAATGCAATGGGATGAAAATCTGTGAGACCCCATGAAGCCATTCAGCGCCCATCCCACAAGTCATCATGATGGACATGAACCTTTTTTTTTTTTTTGTAAATCAGTCTTTTAAGCTCACTAAGGGGGCATTTATTTGATGAAAAATACAGGAAAAAAAAAAAAGTATTCTGAAAAGAAGATTACAAAAAGAACTGTTTCCACAGCAATTATCCAGTCTTTATGTGTCACAAAGAGTCCGTCAAGAAAATCATTCGATACACGTTTAGGATTATCTCAATGTTGAATGTTCATTTTTTTTTAAGAAATTAACACTTTTATTTAGCATTAATTCATTAAATTCATAAAAGCTGATTGTAAAGACTTATATTAGAAAAGATTTCTATTTTTAAAAAATGCTGTTCCAACAAATTTAAAAATTAAAAATTAAGCAGCACAGCTGTTTCCAACATTGGTAATAGATCAGCATATCAAATGATTTATGAAGGATCATGTGACACGTGTAAAAGACTGGCGTAAATGGACTGATGAAAATTTTGCTTTTATCACAGAAATAAATTATATTTTAAAATATATTAAAACAGAAACCCCATTATTTTAAATTGTAACAACATTTCACAATATTACAGTTTTTTCTGTATTTTTGATCAAATAAATGCAGCCTTGATGAGCATAAGAAACTTCTTTAAAAAATCGTACTGATCCCATTTTGAATGGCAGTGTACATGAATGGTAATCAATGGTAGTCAATGGAATGAGAAGTGTAGTATGACCACAACCCAAACTTTCGAATGGTAGTGGAAATTAAGATATTCAATATTCAGCTGCCTTTAAATTTTATGAAGACAATATGGGAAGTCCAAAATCTTAAATACAGCTATATAGCACACTCACTAGCAGATGTACCATTAAACCTAAATCTATCTGCCATCCAGTTAACATGCTGGGAGCTCTAACTGCTTTCTTAGCAATCAAAAAATTGAATTGTGGCAGAATGTGTGTCTGGCCACACCTCTGGGTGTCATGTGTAACCCAGCCAAACAATTCTACCGCTACAGGGTGGCCTGAAGCCAGTCAGCATCCAAACCACTGCCAGACACTAATGAGCATGTTAAGACTCTCAGCAGAATAACATCACAAACTGGGCCCCCTGCTTCACATCCGGTTCTGATCCTTCATCCATACGCAGTCACCCAGAGTCAATGCTGGAAAACACAACACTGTTATTTTTACTCAGCGCTACCAACACACCTGTCACAGGGCAAGAGCAAAGGACACAAACAGCGTCTATGCCCACACGGACGAATAAGAGTGACTATCACATGATCACATACACACCCTACTCGAACAAAGTGACTCCTGCAACACACCTGGAGAAGTCTGTACTTACAGTAAAAGCCAAAACAGCAGACATCAAGAGTGTCATGCTGCCACTCTTTGAGCTCCAAATCAAAAACACAGCTGATGAAACACTTCAACGAAGCTGATTCTGACAGCAGAGGAAGTAAAAATGATCAATGTCATCGCAGAGAAGGAGCATGGATATAAATAATTAAAATGAATAAATAAAAAAGCCCTGTCTCTGTCATCTCATCAAAGCTTCAATATGCAGGATGCGTGAAGACTTGATTTTGGATGAGATTCCCAACCTTAAAGCTGCATTTAGGGTTCCTACATCTTTGACAAATAACTTTTCCAATCCTTTGTTATTACCACATTAAGATTAAAAACCACATAAAGAAAAAAATCAAGCATTTTAGAGATTGCCATAAAAGTGTGTTTCCATTTCAAAGTGCAAAAAAAGAGAAGTCAAAGTTACCTTTAAGACAGAAACAGGCTTTCTCTAAAAATAAAAAAAAAGCCAAATCCACATTTATTTAAATTTAATACAGAAATGTACATGACTTCAGATTTTATGAATTTTCTTTAATAAACTTTTCCAAATTAAATTAACAAACAATTTCCAATTAAAATGTGTCAAACATAATTATAAAAATTATCTTTCAGACAGTCAGAATGGTTTAATTTCTGTGCCTTATGGCACTAAATGTCATTGCAAAAATAATAATTATTCAAAAAGATTAACAATGACGTTTAGACTCTTTAGTCTAGAAATTTCTCATAGGTGTTTGTACATCAGTGGTTCTCAACCAGTGGGCCAGAGCCAGTCTATCCTTGTTCTGTCCCAAACAGGCAGTTCACCAAAAACACGCAGCTGGTTAAAATATAAATCACTATGCAAGGTTATGCAAACAAGAGCATATGTTTGAGAACTACTCCTCAGAAAGAAAAATCTACGAATGACTGATTTAGAGTTGTCTTGTCTCTACAAACTAAGTTGGAAGAGTATAAAGTTTTTTTAAGTATCAAAAAAGTTACACACTTCACCATCAAAACAGGAGACATATTGTATGTTATCAAGAACTGATCCAATATCTAAAAACCACTCATTGTCATGCAACACATGCTATTTCACACAATGTATTTATTTAGAGCATCTGCCAGCTTGCTATCCACTCATATTCCTGTCACTGTGTGAGCTCAAGTGTGAGTTTGTGTATGTGTGTGTATGAAGCAGAAATATTATGATGTCATAAATATGAATTGGGATTTTACAGTAAAACTCACTTCATGAGTAAAAAACACTATATATATATTATATATATATATATATACTATAATATATATAGAAATACAGTGTCAGAATTTAACGTATGAATAGGAATATTTGTCCCCTGATGTGAACTTAAAGCCATTTTTTACTTTATGAGGAATATTTTATAAATACCAAACATGCGCACGGGTATGAACTGTTTCAAGCCAGCTTGGTGCGGTCCGGTAAAGATTTTTTTCAAAATGTTTGTTTGAAAAAAGTCCTCTTGCTCACCAGGCTCAATTATTTTGATCAAAATACAGTACCACGTAATCATAGTGAAATTATCAGTAACATTGAAAAATACTTGCTGATCAATTTAATGAAACTAATTCTGAAAATATCTTACTGACCCCAAACTTAAGGTATAATAATAAATCATATCATCAATCATAATACCTAGACTAGAACATAAGCTACATATAAATCAGTTATATTTATATACACCTTTTTAATTCGTCAGATCTATCTATCTAGAGCCTGCTGATATAGTTCGTCTAAAAAGTATCAAACTGTTCTTCCCTCAGGCAATCCATCTCATGAACAACTAACTTAGCAATAAACGTGTAATACACAACACTATTTATACATTTATTTAACACACATACTTCTTATTTACATGTCCTTGCATTTGTACATAACATACCTGTACACACAAATACCATCTATTGTCTACTTTGTATATTGAGTTTTTTTTAAATATATTTTTTATATTGTTATTTCCTATTTACTTATCCCATCTTTATTCTTTTTATTATCTGTGTCTTGTCACTGTCATTCTGTTGCACTGTGGATCCTGTCCCAAACAAATTCCTGTCGTATTTGGTAAACAATAAAGCTCTTTCTGATTCAGATTCTATCTGTCTGTCTGTCTGTCTGTCTGTCTGTCTGTCTGTCTGTCTATTCCAAACCTCAAATAAGAGATTTGAGGTTTATATAAATAAATAAGGGTCCAAATAATGTATGTGGTCTTACTTACCAACTGATTTTACCGTGACAGTCTTGCTGGCGGATTCGTCTCCAATTTGCTGCCAAATCCAGTCAGGTGCAGTACCGCTCTGGGACCACTCGGTGGCGTTGCATCTGTACTGGCCCTCATCTGTGGGGAAGGCATTATACAGGAACAGGGTGAATGTGTCGGGTCGAACCCGCTCCACCCGGACCTCTCCAAAGCTGCTGCGCTCGCTAAAGGTGTGCCCAGGAGTGACCGTTCCCTCACGATCCACTGAAGCCACGTTCACAGCAGGACCCGCCCCCTCCTTATCTGTCCACTGCCACGTCACTGACAGGGGACCCACAGTGTTGCTAACAACACAGGTCAACTGGATGGTCTCCCCCTCCATAATCTCTGAAGTGTTACTGGATAATGACACAGTGATGTTACTTCCTATGAGAGACAGACAAACAACAGAGGAAATGAGACATCAGTCTTTGGAAACATGACACTAGTGCAAGTTTATCATATTAATTAGAGCAGTGTTTCCCAACCGGGGTGTCCATCTGTCAAGGCAGGGGTGCCGTGCTTAAATCGTATACCGTTCATGCTCATCAGAACAGCAAAGTCCACTCAAAAATTGAGCCGACAGGAAACATCGATGTAGTACAGTATTGTTTCTGTCTGCAATAGCCCTACTGTGTTTGTAACATGGTGTGGTATATGGGCAACTCTGGTAACGCTGCCCTCTCATTCATTGATCTGCTAACCGCTATGTTATGCTCACGTGTTCTGGTAATAATAGCTTTCTAGGACTAAACATTTGGATAATTGGTAAAAAAAAAACAGGTGAAATATCTTAACCCTACTGTTAGACCTACCTAAAAAAACTAAAAAGCAATTTATTTAATTCGAAGGCCTGTCGTTATTTTTTATTTGTGCTATCATTATTAATTTCTTTATTTCTTATTTTATTACTGACTGCTTGCTTGTCATTTTTTATTAAATTCAAAGTTTGAAATCAAGCTATCTCGTGCTACTGCATTAAATTACCCCACTGTAAAATAAAAAACACTGAGTGAGCAAAAATTTGTGAGATAGCTAGTTATAATGGTAATTAAATAATGTTTACATATGTATAAAAGCCTACATTAAAATCTGTCATATAAATTGGTCTCTTCATTAGAAATTAGCCTACTGATTGCCACCATTGATGGACACATTTTTTTAATAATATTAAAAATATCTGTATGACATTATATTCTGCAGTTCTTCACTGTTGTACCGAATATCTATACTTTTCAAATTATCATATCGAAGTTAGAAATTCAAATATTGTGACAAAATTAATTTTGTAGGGTGCCACAAGTTTGTTAAAATTTCCAAAGGGTGCCACGACTAAAAAAAGGTTGGGAAACACTGAATTAGAGTACATTTACATTATGTATGAGTAAATTACTCATGACAAGCTGTATAAAAAAACAACTCTACAAATTATCATTGGGTGAAAACTGACTTTGTAATACAGTCCCTTAATGGCAAGTAAACAAGAACACTATTTTCTCTGTACACATTAGGTGTATAAGAACAATCCCTATCTACCTGAATGAAGAAAACAACTTATCATTCAGTAACATACATCAAATTAGCTATGCAATTGTATCATCAACTTAGTTTCTTTAGCTGGCAGGCCAAGCTAATGCACATTCTGGAGCAATATATTGAGGTACTGCCTTTACCAATAGGGCAACAGGCTCTTTTTTAACTTAAAGGTCAGGCTTCCATACCTACAGCAACCAATTTTAGCATTTCAATCTCTTCCATTCATTTCTCTATGAATGGTCTGTTTTCTTCTATTATATTGTCTCTGGTTGTGAGTGCAAAAGCCACTGGATATGGATGCTGATAATGCCTGAGGCAAGAACACAGAGTTCCAGGTTTCTACCAGGCTCCTTGAATATTGAAGGAGCTGCCTGTACTGGACAGTGTTTGGTGGATCTTAGTTAGCAATCTATAAGACCAGTGACTGCCCACTTTTGTAAGTGGCCTTTACAATACATGATTTCAGAAGTATTTTTCATTTTTCTCCACAAGAATTTAAAAACATTCTTCATTAAAGAGTTTTAACACATGAACCAAGCACCCATATGAATCACAATGTTACCACATTTAATACAAAGCTACAAAATGTAAATACAATTTTTTTTTATAAAACGTACAATAAAACCAAAGTACAATATAAATAAGTTAACTTTCAAAAGTCTGTAAGATTTTTAAAATGTTATTGAAAGAACTTGCTTATGCTCAGCAAGGCTGCATTTACAGTACTTGATCAAAAATATAGTAAAATTTTAAGTAATTTTTTTTAATGTTATTCCTTTTCCCACTTCAATATATTTAAAATGTATTTTATTCCTGTGATTCTTTTTAATTGATGTTGAAAGTTGCTTTAACAGAACAAAGAATCATTTGACAACATTTGAGCTCATGGTAGGTCTAAAAGGTTTGTACATTATCACTAAAATCAATATGTGTATGGTATCTTTTCTTTCGTATCTTTCCATTGCACTCTCCAGAAGACTAGGCCTCAGACTAGCAGGGCTTTGGGAATAGTTTTCTCATCAAGAGGTCTAGAGCCTGAGAGATCTTGTAAGCATGAGTGTAGATCAAAGCCTTCGCAGACATCTCTAGAGTTCTCTACAGGGATTTCACACCACCACGTCCCTATAAAAGCAGCATGTGATAAAACAAAAATGTGACTTTAAAGAGACAAAGTTTGTGCCGTTCCCATGGGTCATCCAAGGCTCCCTTCAGAAAGAGGCTCTAGCAGAACTTCTTGAGAAGAAAACCACCATGACCAACCAGGCAACAAACACAAGAGGCTTTGATTTCACACATGATAAAAGCGAAACATCTGGGGATGAAACCTCTTCAATTTCTAATGTGTTCCTTTTCTCTGAGGAGATGAAATAAAAGTTTACACAATGATCAGTTGGGGTATGGCTGTATCTTCACCCAATCCAGTCTCTCTATATGCAGATGATTCGGTTGTATATATTGCCTGAAAGACCTCAGTGAGGCCTTGAGCAGAAGACAGAGAGCAAGCATGTGGATGAAGAAGGGGCTGAACTCTGCGCTGTCTCGAATCCAAACTGCAGCTATCAATCTACTGCTCTAATAACCCTGCAAATATTGCACAGGGTTTCCTGTGGGGGCAAAGACAAAAAAAGACCAAAGCATGGTGTAATAAAGTGGCGTTCTGTCTTTTCCCTTTTTCTAGCCATCTTAAAAGGATAGTTCACCCAAACACACTCACTTTCACATCGTTCCAAGCCTGCATGACTTTCTTTACTCCATGCACGTAACACAAAAGAAGATATTTTGCAGAATGTTTTAACTATTTTTGCCTATACAATGAAAGTAAGGGGGTCCAAAACAACCACGTCAGACCTCATTGACTTTCATTTTATGCACACACACACACACACACAAAACATCCTGGGACATTTTTCAAAATATTTTATTTTAAGTTACACAGAAGAAAGAAAGTCATACGGGTTTGGAATGATGTTAAGGTAAAATGATGACAAATTTACACTTTTGGGTGAATTCTAACTTTTAAGATGGAAACTGGCACAAGAGTGTAAAACGGCTACTTGATATCTTTCAGTGCCTTACTTCATCTACAAGTTCATAATTTTATTTTTGGGATCTGCTAGAAAACATTTACTCACTGATTTTTAGAGTCATAAGAAAACAACTTCCTTATACTTGTACATTATCTGTCTGCATCTCCTTATTCTTTGTCACAAACCCCTCTGCATGAATTATCCGTTTTGGTTAAGCCCTGTGTGTCTTTTTAAAGTTCCTGCCCTTTGCCGAAACCCCCCTGTTCTGCTCTCTATTGTCTGTCACTCTGTGTCTGTTTGTGATTGGATCGAGGAGCATTTCTGTTCCGTTGGTCGTCAAAATTCTGAAATCGCCCCCCTTAGCCATAATCCCATTGCGGTTTGTTCCGCTACCGAGGCTTCATGTGCAGTCTAGTAAAAGGATTAATCTATGAATCTATGCTGTAATATGTGCTCGTGGTTTGTGAATTCCTTCTATGACTTTTTATTCTTTATTTTTTGCCCATTGTAGTGGGAAAAAAAGGCATCATCCTCACATAGTGAAATCACCTTACGCAATCATGTTTGAGGTGGGCCCCAAAGCATGCCAGAAGGTGGGCTTTATGGAAATTATATAACAGCTGATGAGCTGTACGTCTGGACCACGCTCAAACACACAATATTATTTTGTTAGCTAGATTTTTCAACTAAATTCCCTGTAACACAGCCCCAGGGAAGCCGAACTAGGCCCCGGTCATGTAACCCTTGACACCCGAGTACATTTAATGACCTCCTGTGGAATTATGTGAACAGAAAATCGCTTCCTTGCTCATAAGGAAAATCCACAAGGGAAGGATTTTTCTTTGCTAATTAATTAATAGGAAAACTTTCTTTGAATGAACACACATGATCCTTCAGGTCATTGGGTATATTATTGTCATCGTTTATTTGGTCTTTGAAATTGTATACTGTTATTCAGGCTTATAAATCGAAACGCACTCCTGTCAGCTTACATATATATATAATCCTACCATGTTTAGTATATTTGAATTCGTATTCGGATGATCTAATTGAGATTGTATATTGTATGTTTACACCTACGCAACATGTTAGTGTTCTAAGAGTCTTTAATAATTGTTATACAAGCTTCATACCACAAATTACCATGCTTCCAACAAAGGGCCATAAAAAACGCACTGTATCTCAGAACCCCCACTTGAGGTCCCGGACGTTCTCATTGGATAAGCCCATCTTAAGAGGCTTGAATCTTTGCAGCTTTAAAGTGGCCGCACTTGCCTGTGACTGCCCGCTCCCCAGTCGTTTTGCTTCTGTTAGGTTTCGATAATGGCCGGCGTGCGGTGGGTCGCGTGGGTGCGCGGTCGCCAGGAAACCCTAAGCTCGTGCCAGGCTTCGGACTCGACCTTTCCATTAATCAAGATTCTTTGACTCAAAACTGTTTTTTTTCATCGACCCAAATTCAGCAAAGATCATCTGGAAACTTCAGATTACATCAAACCTCTTTTTCAGACAGATGAGACATGCAAGTATCAAACTTAGTCTTATTGATACATTAAGTATCAGTTACACTTTTTTTTACAAAGGTGTGTTTGAACTAAGGATTTGATGTTTCCCTCGGGCAGATCTGCCGAATATGCAAATGGTTCTATAACTTCATATTCTTATTTCTCTTCTCTTTTACTGCGTTAAGCTTTTAACCCTTTCCTATACAAACTGTGTGTGTGTGTGTGTATGTGTATGTTAGACCAGTTTATGTGTTTATGTAGGATGTTAGACCAGTTTATGTGTTTATGTAGTATGTTAGACTAGTTTAAGTGTTTATGTAGTTAATAAAACCTTACTTGTATCACACTTGACGTGGTTCATTGTTTGCTCATAACTGGAGTCACTTAATCATGCAGATTTATGCTACAAGCTTTTGTAGAATTGTACAGTAAGAAAGTTATTTCCTGTAACCAGGAAATTAACGTTCTTAGAATTGACAAGACAGTTGACCCTGAGAGGTCAGCTAAATATCTACAGCGGATCTAAAATATTCATAATTAATTATAACTAGTTATGATTAATTATTCATATTTCCCATGAGCTGATTCGTTACAGTAGCTAAACCACGTAAACAATTGTAAGACTACAAAAACATGGCATGTTGATGTAATGCATCTTTACTTGCTGGCCATCCTTCCAGACCCGCTAAAAGCTGATTCCCCTGAGGAGAAAGAAAGATCTTCCACTTATAGAGTGTGAAAGGACCATTTTTGGAAAGGTTGGATTCGGTTGGTCAAAGTCTAAACAGAACAGATATATTCTTACTAACCTTTGATTAACCTCCTCTCCCCCATCTAGCTTTCATCAACTCCTTGAGCTCAATTGTGGTTTCTTAGCCTGGGCACAACTGCATCCACCTTGGGGATCTACCATGGCTACACTGAAGGCGATGGCATTCCCACTTTCATTTCATGCCTGTTAGACTTGGTTTTTCGAGTTGCTCTCACTTGAAATGCAATGCTATTTCAAGGGCTTTTCAGGCCTCCACAAAACCAAGTTGTGAAAAAATGCTGTGCATTAAATGATTTTACAAAGGACACAGCACTGTATTGCCCACTCACAAGCACACAACCACTGTCAGGGCACCTACTCTGAAACTACTATTTAAACTACAGTCAGGCCTCCCATAAAAATGTAGTTAAGTACAATCCAAGCTACTAACAAAACACAAACAACTATTCCAAATGTATTTAATAGGGGAGCACCTTATTAAATAAATAGTATGATTATTACGTTTTTAACAATCCGTGAAGCATTTACAATACTGTTCAAAATTTTGGGGTCAGCAAGATTTTTTAAAAATATTTTTAAAAGAAGTCTCTCATGCTTACCAATTCTGCATTTATATGATTAAAAGTACAGTAAAATCAGTGGAAACACTTTACAATAAGGTTCATTAGTTAACTACATTAGTTAACATGAACTAAGCATGAACAATACTTCTACATCATTTATTAATCTTAGTTCATGTTAAGTTGCTAATTTACTAATATTAAAATCAAAGCTGTATCTGTAAATATTTAATGGACCTGAGCTAACGAACTAACAATGAACAGTTGAATTTTTATTGACTAATGTTAACAAAGATTAATAACTATGCATACTGTAATAAATGTATTGTCATGTTATTAATCATTAACTACATTAACTAAGGGAACCTATTGTAAGTGTTACCCCACGTAATATTGTAAATATTACAATGAAATACATTTATTTACAATGTAGTTATTCCTGTGATGGCAAGTTGACTTTTCAGCGTCATTACAAACAATCTTCAAGTGTCATATGATCTTCTCGAAATTATTTTAATATGATAATTTTGTGTTCAAATATCATTGTTGAAAACGTTGTGCTGCTTCATATTTTTGTGGAAAACGTGATGCATTTTTTTCAGTATTCCTTTATAAATAGAGAGTTCAAAAGAATTACATTTGCTTGAAATATACATATTTTGTCTGTACTGTCACTCTGATCAACTTGATGCATCCTTGCTGAATACAAGTATTATTTTTCTTTTAAATAAAAATGGGACTGACACCAAACTTGTATGTATGTATAGATATATATATATATATATATATATATATATATATTATATATATATATATATATATATAATAACAGTCGTGGTCAGATTATTTGCAACCCTTGGTAATATGATTCCACGAGGCTGTAAAATATCTGTGAAGTATATTCCCGTTCATATTTACAATTTTGAGCATACCATGGTGATTATGAACATTCCCATTCCCACCATCAGGGCATAATTACGAATTTCCAATAACAGAAAATGTTACAAATCTGCCTGGAAGAGGATGTGTGTCTATATCATCCTAATGCAGGGTGAGGAGGAGAGTTTGAGTGGCTAAAGACTCTCTGAGGACCACAGCTGGAGAATTGCAGAATATAGTTGAGTCTCAGGGTCAGAAAACCTTAAAAAAACTAATCAAACAGCACCTACACCACATGCTGTTTGGGAGGGCTTCAAGAAAAAAAAAATCAAGAAAAGAAAATACTCTCATCCAAAAACAAACTCCAGCATAATCTGTTGTCAGACACGACTGTACTTCAAATCGGACTGGCTTCTATGGTCAGATGTAACTAAAAATTAGCTTTTTAGCAACAAACACTCAAGATGGGTTTGCTGCACACATTGATAAAAAGTACCCCATGTGTACAATTAAATGTACTGTTGTATTTTTAATGTTGTGGGCCAATATTTCTGCTGGAGATCCTGGACATCTTGTTTAGATACATGGCATCTTTGATTCTATCAATTACAAACAGATAAAAAAATCAAAAAGTGACTGACTCTGTTAGAAATAATGGGCCATGTTTGGATCTTCCAAACAGACAATAATCCAAACACAAACCTCAAAAACAACACAAAAATGGGTCACTGGGCACAAAACCAAGCTTCTGCTATGGCCATCCCAGTTCCCTGACCTGAACCCTATAAAAAATGAGTGGGGTAAACTGAAGTGAAGAAGCACCAACATGGAGCTGGTATGCTGGATGTTCTGGAGTGATTCTGGATGAAGGAATGTCTCTGATCTCTTGTCAGGTGCTCTCTAACCTCATCAGGCATTATAGGAGAAAACTCAGAGATGTTATTATGCCAAATTGAGGTTTCAAAAAGCATTGAATAAAAGGGTGCCGTTAATTGTGTCCAGTGTGTATTAGAGAAAAACATTTATTTAATAATGATATTTCCCCCCATTTTAAATTCCCATTATCCAATGAAAGGTTATATTTTTGTGAATTTTTTTAAATAAAAGATTGAAATTATTAACAATGCAGATTTATTTTTCACAGCCTTCTATATAATATATATATTATATATATATATCTATATATATATATATAATTATATATCAGTATATATATATAATATATATGCCTTATGTCCCTTAAGCCCGGCTCACACTGTGCGATTTTGGCCACGATTTGGTTGTCTGAGACAAATTTTGAAAATCCTAAAAAATTCCTATAATCCTAGACTAAAATCTGTAGTCTTTGATCGGTAGTTTGACATGATCACCGACAGCCGATTAATGACCGTTGCAATCAAATTTGACCTCTTTTGAAATTCTAGCAGTGTCAGAAGATTTGGCGCACAGTCCTGCAATGTGACTTCTCCTACGACAAACATCAAACTGTCTTCGTTTTTCAAGACAAGCCATGATCATAATTAATGCTAGAGATTTCTTCTAACCGCATAAACTCCAGCGCTCTCGTCCTCCACTCACGGAATTCATATGATACGTTGCCTTTGCTATGATATACAACGGTTGCGCTGCTGTTTTCATGTGGGTGTGTAGTGCTGCTTGCACTATTCTTCTTAAATATGCCAGTATTCATATACTTTTAATGATAGCCAACATTACAGCCCTGCATGCAATGCAGCTCGCAGTCACTAAACGTGTATGGGTTGATAAGGTAAAACTCCGGACAAGTTTTCTTTCGCGCACCTGTTTTTAATGCGTCGTTGACATTAATGACAACTGAGATCCCACAGTGTCACATGATCATCATGTTAGTACAGTCTGACAAGTACAATCCTAAAGGACTTTTTTTTTAAATTGCACAGTGTGAGCCCGGCTTTACTCGCATAAAGGTCATAAATGGTTTAAGCAACATAGATTTTGAATCAATACCTCAATTTTACTAGCCATATAGATATCTATATGAGCGTTGAGTTAGCTTATCCAACTCAAAAAAAAGAAAAAACTATCCACCCAATCCCATGCCAACATGTTTTTTCTTGTCCTGTCAGGCATTATAATGAGCTGATTTTTGATACTTGTCAGGATTTTGTTGTTCACGTAATCACACTCAATGTGACAAAAACTGATGCAGTGTTCTATCACACTACACTGCTATTCGTCAATGCTAAAGTTTTACTATCTTGAAAACAGCTGAAATGCTTTCACACTACTTTTATTTTTTTCCTCCTGTTTACTCATTACTTCTAACAGTGGGAGTCTGCACTATGAGAGAAAATATGGGGTGATACTGAGCATATATTGTAGAAACCTTCAGCAGAAGATCTTTAATAGCTGTTTGCCTCCACATTATTACTAAACCAATTTCTTAACTCGTACTTTTTTTTTTAACTGTTCACTTATAAGCTAAACTACATCAGAATAATCCACTTAAGGTGACAAACATCAAAATTGAGGCCGAAAGTTTCATCTTTTCATTTAATAAGAGAGCAGTTGAGAGGTATCAGCTAACTACTCTAGGGGCCAGTCAGAAACAGAGGGCCAATAAAGAACCATGATACTCACTGAGAGAGGTTACACTGATCTGAACATTACGGGACCGTTTGCTGCGGTCGATGAAATCTCCAGTGAGGGTCTTCTCCCGTTCTGTCACTCTGCAGATGTATTTCCCAGAGTCCTCCGGCAGTAGGTGCTGCAACTTGAGCAGGTGGATGGACGGGCTCTCTTTGCGCACGGTCAGGAGGCCGGTGGCCTCCCGCTCCACATAGTTGGGTCCCAGTACGGGCACGGCGCTGGGCCCAATCACGGCTACGGGTGAGCTGCTGAAGACCCACGACACCGAGAAGAAGCGCTCTGGAACATTCTGAGCGTCAATGGTGCAGCGGAGCTCCAGCGGCTCACCAGCCGTGAAGGCCCGGCGCTCGGTGGTCACCTGGATGCTAAAATCCCGATCTGCGAGAGAAAGACAGAGAAAATATGATTTAGCCATGACAAAACGGCCACATTGGACTAAATTCAAACCAACACTCACATCAAAAGCAAACGAATCTTCATTTATAGAGCTAATTTCCATATGTTATGCAGTTTGTGTGCCTCATCAGAAAAGCACTGTCTTCACTTCATTTGGCTTCTTCAGAGGTGATTGCCCCTGGGCTCTAATTACTACAACACACTTCCTGAGAAACGCTCTAACTGCGTAAGTACATGGCACTGACACAGAGAGAGACTCGTGAAGCTAACAGGGGGGATGATGATGTGTGTTTTTACATGCAGCCATTATTTGTGTCTCACGCTGTGCGCTGCTCTCCAAAATAACAGCACAGTAAACAGGCCTGTGCTCAAAGAGGAATTCACAGATCACAGGGAAACAAAGGCCAGTGGCTGTTTTTCCTTTCCTCCTGTGGTACTCAAGCAGCGTGATGCTCCATTAGGACATTACTGGCCGCCTGAATGGAGCCCGTCTGCGTATTAGGACTAAATCTGCACGCTTCAGACAGATTAATTAGCAGTGGAGATGAAGGGCTGCACATGGAAATGAATGAGGAAAAACAGAGATAAAAGCGACAGGATACATTAGGTGAATATACATAAACCCCTCCATTCTAGATCAGACTGCAGTGGAAGAGAGGTCATCAGAATCTGAAATCTGTCTGTGTTTGCCAGATGATTGCTGTCTGACTGATTTTTCTTGCCCAGATCTGTGTGTCATAATGAGCATCAATGGCTAATCAACACATTACATATCAATAAACATCCTTTACCAGCCCTAGTACATTTTGGATTAAAAAGACGGCAAATGAATGGGCATAAATTTAGGGTTGGGTGATATACTGACTATTAACATTATATATGCCATCATCAAAGGCACTCACTGCTCAAGGACCCACTACACTATGTAATCAAAGTCAAACATTTTAAGGCACATGGTAGTGCAAAAACAAAGGAGATCAAAAACAAAAAAGGTGAACGTTTCCGTTTTAAAAATAAAATGTAAATTATTCAGCAAGTACTTCAACAATAATCCAACAGATTGCAGTGATATTCCAGTGTGCTCAACAGCTCAGAGAGGCAGACAGTGAGAGTATGCTAGCTATGCTTCATCATTTCTCCTTGATGTGTCCTGGAAGAGATGATTGACAGGCAGGAGTACAAAAATGCACAATGTCACTATGTTCATTGAACCCTAGACCTCAGGGGTTGACATCTTATTAGAATCTGATTATGAAGATGTTCTTCCTCCTTTTTCAGCTTCGTTATAGTCAAGTACAGTACAATACGACGACTCTGGACAAATCTG
Source organism: Sinocyclocheilus anophthalmus (assembly GCA_018155175.1). Lineage (NCBI taxonomy): Eukaryota > Metazoa > Chordata > Actinopteri > Cypriniformes > Cyprinidae > Sinocyclocheilus > Sinocyclocheilus anophthalmus. Next base: position 176,007 of record JADLZN010007654.1, on the reverse strand, counting down.
GCATTCATAAGGAGAGGGATACTTTCAAAGTCACATGAATAAAGATTTTAGAGTGGGAAGGAAAAGTCAGGATTGAGGGTTCACAGCATGAATGACGCTATTAGATTTGAATTTAGTATGCACAATAGATTTGTATAACAGCTAACCAGAGAGAGAAAAAGAGACCATTGTGTTGAGTGGGAGCGGTAATAACTGTGGTAGCTGGAAGGGGGCTGCATGAACAAGCTGCTGTGTGGGATTCACTGCCAAAATCTTCGTCACAAAATGAGTCCATCGATCTGGTGTAGTATGTGCATCAATGAGCCATTTGATGTCCCATTGGTGCTTATTGAACTTTTTTTCCCCCACAGTTCACCAGAGCAATAGACACATTAACAGACAGATGAGAGAAAACACACAAACGTTTACACGTGTTATGAGCATGACATATGGCGTGCATTGCAAAATATGCAAAATAGAATAATCGCACATGACCGAGTGCATAATCTTGTGTCTCTCTTCAGCAGTTTTGAGCTCCCCTGCTGGAAAATCAAGTTTAAAATGTTTTTTGGAACATGGTTACTGGTTTCTAGTTGGAACAAGTTGGTATTTGGCTGGTTGACCAGCCAGCATGTTCTAAAAACCAGCTTGGGCACCATAAAATGGTATGACCAGTTGGTAACCAGTTTGTTGGTGCAAGATGGTGTACAAGCTAATGACCAGCTAGACACCAAAAACCAAGCTGTTCCAAAACACAGCTACTAGCTTAAACCAGACTTTACAGCCAAATCAATGCAGTCAATTCAGTCAACAAAAAATTAAAATACATTAACTGGCTCAAATCCCACAAAACAGCCACCCAATCACTCCTGCACAGACATGTCCACTTTCAATTGAGCCTAACAGGCCACTGGCCAGTACACAGAGAGCATTGTGAGCGTGTTGTCTAGCTGGAAGGGGACTTGGACACAGCCAGCTAGAAAAGGGGATTACAGACAAATCTGTCTTCCCTCGTCTCAGTGTTGCTCTTGAATTGCTCTCTGGAATTTCTAATGGGAATCTCAGTCAGGTGAAGCCTGACTTGCATACTGAAGAATCAGGCCATAATGACATCACCTTGACTCACTTTAAAATCCATTAAACATTTATGTTTAAAAACTACCTTCTAATAAAGTTTCCAGCTTTTTTAATAAACGACCTCCTGTATGCAACTGCCAGCATCTTTTAAAGAAAAGCAGAGAAAAAAAGGTCCATGGACTAAAGACGGCACCAAACAGGTCTATAACTAAAACTGAATCTAAATAAATTTTGTTCACTTGGTCTTGATAGCATTGTTTTATTTCAGAATTGATTTATCATTTTATAATAGTCTTATACTATTATATATTCATATATTTTGAATTTTGCTTATCTTCTATTTTATCTTTCGTTTTCCCGTTTTTGTTTTTTATTTCTATTTAGCTTTAATTTATATTTATTTCAGTTTTAATTTGAGCAATTTTAGTACTTTAGAAATACTGAAATTAAATAGTTTTACCATTTTTCATGTAATAGCTATTTTTATTAATGTGTATTTTATTTGAAGCTTTATTTCATTTAACAACAACTATTTTAATAGATACCGCTTGATAGTAGAGGGCAGTAAAAAAAAAACATGGAGCTGTAACAAACTGTAAGTCATGTATCTTTAAGTGTAGTTTGTAAGAAAACTGGCACACTTAACTGGAAGATGCTTACAATAAAACAGATGACTGCCTCTAAAGGCTTTCAAAGGCCATTTACTGTAAACAGCCCCACATACTGAGACTTTCAAAAAGGCACTTAGCAATAAACATTATAAATGAGTTTATTGTAAGCAACTAAATCACTGAAATGTTTAAATTCCACTCTAAGCTCCTTTTAACATCTAGTGGATTTTTCCTGATGTCCACTTACAGTCAAGGATTCTTGCACCAAAACAGAGGCTATTTAGTGTTACATGACCTTTTTTCACTCTCTCTGAGGCTGCAGGAGTTTTGCTACTGTACCTTAAAAAAAACGTATGATCAGTTTGACTACTAATGTAGTTCACACTTTTAAAGCAGGGTCAAAATGAACATTGCTGGATGAAATTGTGTGCATAATCCAGTTATTTCAATAGAAATGTGAAAATGAGCTTTATGCAGATTTCTATTAAAATGACTGGATTTCACTCCAAAAACTCCCCAAAGCAGATGTAGCTCATATTCAAGTTGGTAACACAAACATACTGTTGACCAATAGAAATCAGGCTTAAAAGTGACTTCAGCACGAGTGGTGTTTCAAATATTGCTACACCATTTACAATGGATCTTGTTTTGCCAAATTTGCCAAAGTAAATATTGAAGAAAAGAAGATATGATATCAGTCAGTGGCCACCAAAACAGTCTGGTAACCAACATTCTTTCAAAATATCTTATTTTATATTCTGCAGAAGAAAGTAAGGTTCAGTTTTAATTTTGGGTGATTTGCAAGAATCACTGATCATATGAGCTGAAGGGAAGTGGATGAGTCTTCAATCTATCTCTATGAGAAGCTTATCATTCTGCATTCATTTCACCCTGATCCTACACAGCTGAAGACCACAAATCACAGGCATTAGGCTCTGTGCCCATCTGCAGCCTGACTCTGTGGAGGTGCCCTTGGGAGACAGCCATCCAATATACACTCCCTAAAATCACAACCTGTCCTCTCCTTGTCCAAACTGCCCTGGTACTCTTGACCAATAACAGGGCTAAATTAACATGCCACTCGCAGCTCCCGTCCCGCCGCGTGTTTGATAAGGAGGTGAGCTGTCACCTCCCATTCCCATCAAACCACTGGGCTTTGAGATTGAGTTACAGCCCTGTGTTCAGTCAGAGAGAGACAGCACTCATGTCTGCTGTACATGCTGTCTTATGCTCAGGACAGAGAGACGGCTCTGTAATAAATTGTAAAGTAATGGACTAAAGCCGGAGATGAGGGAGGCATTTTTCTGCCCCAGCCTCTGTTCCGTGAAATATGGCTATTCTGGAGAAGGGGAGAGTGGAAAATTTCAGATCTATGACACCCTATGCACTGTGTTAAAGAACAGTTCACCCAACACGACTGCAGAGTGTGATAAACAGAGCAAAATTTAAGTCAGTATTCACAAAAAATCTTCCTTTTTTATGTTAGCTCTCAAATCAAATGTGGGGTTATTAGACATCAGACATCAGGTCTGACAGTAACATCAAACATCCTTGGTTCTCAAGGCCAGAAATCTGGCACAACTTAAAGGAATAATTTACCCAGAAATGAAAGTTCTGTCATCATTTACTCATCTTCATGTAGTTTCTTTCTTCTGTGGAACACAAAAGAAGATATATTTGAAGAATGCTTCAACTAATTGTCCATGCAATGAAAGTCAACAAGGTCCAGATCTACGAAAACACTGATCATCATATACATCCACAGACAACATAAAATAGGGCAACACCACCCGTTATGATGTTTGGTCATGTGATGTACAAGAACCAATGAGGATGTTAGTCAACATTTGAGGGTTGTGTCACCACATTTGATAAAGTCTGTGTATAGTCTTTGATTTGAGAGTGAATTGTGGCTTTCGATCTGTTCATCATACAAAGTGTCACTTCAGAAGTCTTGAGCTGCCTTTTCACTATCTTCAACAAACGTCAGACCAGAAGTCATTCGTTTCCAATGGAAAGCAATACAGGAGCTTTTTGAACTTTTGTGGCTAGACTCTATGTGACCACCCGACTGGATGTAACGAAATAAATATGAGCACAAACTGAGAATTGCCAATGTTTTATTTGCACTACAATGTAAATTATTAAACACAAATGGTGCAAAATGGTTTGTTATGAATAATTATGGCCAATATCATTATTTTGTAATTATTACATACTTATGTTGATTAGCCCTAGAAAAACTACTAAGGTTTTCTTTCAAACATACTAGCGGTCATTTATTTTGTGTGGATATATTCATACATTCATAAACGATGACAGAATTGACATTTTTTCCCCTTTAAAAGTGTTGGTCATTAAGCAGATGTCAGTACTGATGATTACTCAACTGATGTGTTGGAGTTAGATGAGTCGATGCGACTGGCTTGTTACCTGAGAGACCACTGAGGCGTCACTATGCCACGCACTATGATAACCTTCATGACACTGACGATAACAGTGAGTGGAATGGACTCGTGAGAGCCGATGCCTGCTCTGTACTCCATGACATGATGTTAAGAGGATCAGCAGCCACTGCTCTGGGACTTCGGTAATTAATTTAATTATCTTAATTTTAGATAGTGACTGGCTCACAAGGCATATTTAAAGCTTCTCAGTGAAGCGAGTCATGGAGCCTGTTTTAGGGTGTAATTCACACCTGTCGTGTTTGGTTAGATTGAATCGAACTCAAGTTTGTTTCCCCCCTTGGTGCGAATCTTTCTTTGGCTGAAACATACTTTGCACAAGTTTTGAAGATTGTTGAACCAATCCCCTTAAGTGACCATTGACTTGCATTATGTGGGCAAATAAACACTGTGGCATTTCTCACAACATCATCTTTTATGTTCTACAGAAGGAAGGAAGTCAAAGTTTTGGAATGACATGAGGGTGAGTAAATGATAACAGAATTTTTGGGTGAACTATCTCTTTACAGTCTTAAGGCCCATTCACACCAAGAACGATAACTATAAAGATAAATGCCTTAGCGTCCACACCAGCGAACAATAACGTCTGTTTATTCTAAGCGCACACGCGTCTGCTGCCTTAAATTCTCGAGCTCTTTATAGCAGGACTGATTCTGATTGGCTGTCAATGTTTTTATCGTTCATCAGCTGAGAAAAATCATTCTGAAAATGATTCCAATGATATAGTATCTTTGTGCCTTTATCGTTATAGCTGTGGTGTGGACTGTTATTCTTTAATACTGAGAACGATTTTTAGAACTGTGTCTTTATAGTTTTTTTTTTTTTGGTGTAAACAGGCCTTTAGACCATGTATAATGTTCACAATCCAATTTACAGAGTTTTCCTGTCCAATGGAAATGTTTTTGAAAGATATGTTTTTATCGGCTGAATGAATAACAGGTACACAACAGTATGACTCCTTCAAGAATCACTAATGTAAGACATCTGGGTGTAAATTGTTCATAAAACCATTCTTATGTTAATTTTGTTATGTTAATTTACATAAGATTGGATTTTTGCAACATTATTTGCAAATATTTTCATGTTTAATGAATGAGGCCTATTGAAAGCATCGTACAGTACTTCTATCCCTCATCTACCCCCAAACAACTCTCACTCACCTGTGGGCTGAACTTTGACAGATGTCTTCTCCGACTCTTTCCGGGTCATGGCGTACCAGGAGTGATCCGGGTCCTGGATCCATTCCGTGGCCTCGCAGTAGAACTCTCCCTGGTCTGTGGGCTGCAGCTTGTAGATGGTGAGACGGTACGAAGTGGCACTGGTCTTGTCCAGCCGCAGGTCTCCTGAAGACAGACGTTGACGGTACTGTCCCCCTGGCCGTAGAACAAAGTCCCGTGACAGGATGACCAGGTCACGTGGACCAGAATCGGGGTCATCAGCGGTACGCAGGTACCAGCCCACAGAAACATGAGTATGCTGGGACGTCTGGCGTGTGACCTCACAGCTCAGCTGTAGAGTGTCCCCCTCCACTTTCGAGAGAGTCTGAGCAGTGGCCGTCACCGTCAGAGTGTCCGGGATCACTGTGGAAGAAACCGGGGGACGAGGTTAGTTTGAGAGCAGAGTCCATGAACAACAAAACACACCCTTAAAGCCATTCACTCCTTTTCCCATTAACATTTAAACAGGATTCTCTCCTGCAGGGCGCTCAATCTCAACCCATTTTTTAACTTATCGCCTCAAGAAAAAACAAGTCTTTTTTGTCCTCAACAACCTCTTAATCTTCTTCTCCCTCCATCAGCCTCTGGGTCCTCATCTAATAAATACGGCAGAATTTTTCAAAAAATAGAGTATAACTACAGAACAAACCAAAAGATGTTCATGCTTTCTTGGGGCTGAAACATACTTTGCACAAGTACCTCATTCAAGTGTTTTATGCTACTAGCTATGCATCAGTATGACAATTTTGGCTGAAACCAAAAACTATTGTATGACCGATAACCAATTAATGGGTGGAATTAAAATGTAAACTAAATGAAAAATAAAATCTCAAAACTAAAATCAATCACTAACTTATTTTAAATTAATTTTGACATCACAACACTGTAATGTAGAGTATGAATAGATATTCAAGATGACATTTTACAGTGTTATTAAATTATTAGTATTTTTAAAGATTAATTTTAGGTAAGAGCTAGATGACATCAGAGGTAATCTAAATGTATTAATAGACGGTATTATATTTCATGCATTTCTAGTGTTATTTTAGTATAATTTATATACTATTATAGTATTTATTAATACTTTAAATAAAGTTTTTTTTTATATTTTCAGTTTTCATTTTTTGTGTTCAATTTATTTTCATTGTAATTTTAGTTAAGTTTTTAATTTTAGTTGACTAGTTTTTATTTTAATAATTTTATGTGCTTTTATCATTTATACAAGTGTGAGCTAGTACTAGCATTTTTATTAGTGTTTATTTTAGTTAGTTACTTCATTTACTTGCCACAATATGTATGAAATATGTTTTTATATTTATTTCAGCATTATTACAATTAACAAAAATTATTTTTATTAGTATGTTTTACAATACAACAACAACAACACTGATCCCTACTAGCAACACAAGCTTGATTTTGTTCAACATTATGTTCCAAAATGTGTCAGACTGCAATTTAAGCACACACTGTATTCTCAGCATTGCCACGGAAGTATCAACATTTTCATATTAACTTGTCATCAGGTTTAAGGCACATCTATTTAAATATAAATGTAACACTGACTAAAGTACTGGGTTTGTAAGAGGACACATTAAGTATGCATTCATTTAATTGCCCTAAGTATGTTTCTGGCCCTTATGGGTTTAGTCTACACAGTTTTTCTCTTTCTCTTGTGTGCAGTGCCATAGGCTCACATATGTAAACAAAATGCTGCAGACGCACATGAACACATTTGCATGAAGCTGGGGAAGCATGAAAGGAGAGCAGTCCCGTGACTGCAGATAAACCAAACATACAAACAGAGATTTTTTTTTTCATGGACAGCCTGCTATGTAAACGTGCTGCCCAAACCCACACTTGCACACTCCAGCTCAGCAGCAGGACAATCCAGGACATCTCTGACACCACGCTACCATCCTTTAGTGCCGAGCTGCCACAACATATTATGCATGCTATTACCGCTAGATGTCTTCGTGTGGTGCTAGCATTGATTAGCACCAGTCCGATCATCAGCCTGGGAACAGCGTCTCACAGGCTGTGAAAAAAAACAGCTCTGACATCACCGTGCGAGAAATGGATTTTTGTGACAAACCAAAATCCTGGAAATAAACCTGCGTGACATCTTGAGAACTGCAGCCACAATATTTATCTGAATGAGGCGCTGACATCTGACAGCTGCCAGTGTCTCCAATGCCTCAAGTTTCTTTTTCCAGGACACTTAAAAAAAAAAATCATAACAAATCCTAAATATAGCAGGCCTTTAGCTAAATAAAAGGAACTTTATAGTTATTTAAGTATGACTACTTTTAGATTTTGCTCAAACATTTTGCTCAACTGTAGAAGAGATTAAAATGTATTTAAATGACTTCCCAAAAATAAGTGTGGCCATAAAAGGTAATAGGTATAACACAAAACTATGCGCTTATGGATGGATCTTACATCACTGGCTCAGGTCCAGGCTGATCCTAGGAGTGGCATGGAAATGTAATCCTGCTGGCAATGCATGATGAGGTGCATCTGGTGCTTCCTGCACCTTGTCACCCCTTCCATGAATCCAGCATTGCATGTCTCCAGCACTGAAGCAGGTCCAATGTCAATGCATCCAGTCAGCATTTGGAGTAGCATGTAATGAAATGTTCCTAGTGCACTGTGCACCTTGTCGTCTTAGTAAAATGGTTTTCAAAGTGCCTGAGGTAAACGCAAGTGAATGTACCTGGCTTACGATTGTTTGACAACAGTCCAGTTGAAGAATATCTAATCAAGATCAAATTATTCAAGGATTGCAGTGACATTAACTGTCTACCTGAAATGGAACACATACTGGTAAGCTTAACACACTAGCACATGGTGCTAGCAATGATACGTTTATGGGTTTAATTTGCAGGGAATGCATTAATTGCTTAAACACATAATATGCAAGTCTTTTAATAAAAGTAGGAATGCACATTTTTACCATTTTTGTTTAGCCATTAACTGATGAATGGCTGGAATTCTATACTAGTTAAATAAATTAAAATGAACAAAAATTAACCACGTTAGATGCTATTACTACAAGTGAATATATGCATCACAACATCATTATGTACAGTATAAAAACTGATGTTCATGTGAATTAAAGAGGTGTTTACTTGTATAAAGCTAAAAAAAATCTGATTCTCACTCATGGGCTCCTTATACAGTATAAAATTTATATTATTCATTTTATTGTATTTAGGGTTGTCGCGATTCGTCGATTTTATTCAACTATTCGATTTTTAAAAATACTCTACTTAATTTTGCTCGCGTCGACTAACCGGCAAAATACCGAAAGTGGCGCATTTCACGGACGAGAATCCATAAAAACACATTCTTCAATAACGGTTCCCCAAGACTGCATGAAATATTAAATCATAATTAAGCATAATTGTGAATTCACAAACGCTACGATTTAAATAATTATATGCGATGCAGTTCTAATACAGTATATGCACTTAAATTATTTACATGCGTGTAGGTTAAACAAGTATTAGATTGGGCAGCAATGTGTAAAAATAATCATCAGGCCATTGGCGCCCTCTGCAGGCCTTTGTTGTAATGTGTGATGTACATTAGCTCTATTGTTTAAAATACATTATTTTAACAATTTTGTTCAATAAAATTATATGATTTCTTGCTTTTGATACTTTATTTGAACTTATTATTATTGCCTCATTGCTATTATATATGTATTTTACGTATTTTAAAGGCTATTGTTCACTTACATCTATTTTTATTACCCCCAAAAAATTTATTATAATTATAGGGCCCTATGAAATCCGTTTTATTTCCAAATTTCCAGTTTTTTTCCTTTTTTTTTTTTCCATTTTTCATTGTTTCTATACTCTTACTCCGTTTTAATGTTAAATTACATTTATAACAAAAGGCTTGTCCTAATTAATTGTGGTTTTACAGTTTTAAATCTTTACCAAATTCGTTTTTTTCCGTTTTTTTTCTTGCTTTCCATTTTAAATGGTTCCATTAAATCTCCATATGATTTATTTAAAAAAAATAAATAAAAGTTTTTTCCCCACCGTTTTTTTTTTTTTTTTTTTCAGAAATACTGCACATTTACATTTTTCTCCTAAATAAATTCTGGTAAACAACATTTCTGGTAAATACTCCTTTAAAAGTGTTTTTTGATTATAATTTTAGAATTTGTAGACTAGAACACGTGGATATGTTGTAATTTTTACACTATAATACTGAACTTTGATTTCAGTGATTTGGACTATGAGATGGACACTTGCTTTCTTGCACTCTATGTTGCACTTCACTTTTGCTTAAAAAAATGATTTCATAAAAATTTGGATTTCATTTGGTTTAATAAAACATAGTTCAATAAAATATTCTTAAGTAAAATAGTAGATTTTTTTTGTGGGAAATTAATCGTTTAGATTAATCGTTAAATTAGTCAATAGATAATCAAATAAAAAGCGTCTTTAGTGCAGACCTATTGTTTTTTTGCTGAATATTTAATTCGCTGTATGTAATTAGTTGGGGTGTTGTTAATTAGGGTCATAATATTTTGGAATTATAACTCGTGGCATTGTTATCTGGGTTTGTTGTCTGAGCACATGTTATTCTATGTAGAAAAATCTAATAAAAAATTTGAGTGTTCATGAAATTTGTACATAAAAAAGGGGGGAAAAAGACCTTCAAGTGACTGTTAGTTGACAGTGACAGGCAATCTAAATAGAGGGGGTGAGCATGCACAATTATACATGCGACTGACGAATTAAAAATGTGCATTTAAATACAAAATACAACATAAATATAAAAATATACAGTAAAGATAAATATATCTAATATAATATTGACCGATAACCAATATAGTACTAATATATAGTGTATGCCTAGACAAAAAGTGCCTGCCAGAAACATAAATCTAAAACCTAATATGATCACTAATGTGATAATATGTTCAGCTACAGTAGCAATAAGAGAATAGTTATATAATACTTATATCACAGACTTTTCTTCAAAATCAGCAAAGAAAATGCCAAATAAAACTAAGCTTTGAACTAAGCTTTTTGAGTGTGCAACTTGGTTCAGCCGGGCCACTTGATGACATAATCTTAAACAGAGGCCTTCACACTCACTCTAAAAATAAGCCTTTACAGAGAGCTGCATAAAAGCCTTTATGAATCAATCAGCCTGTCTCTCTTTCTGTGCGAAAGCCCCTGAATGAATGAAAACCTATTGAACCGAGCGAACGGACTCACACATACACTCCTTCGACAGTGAAAATGAATCCTCTTGGTTTACCTATGCAGGCATTGGGGGAGCTCAATTATTCAACTTCATGTTTGCTCACACATTATCACTGCTGAGCTAGAGTGCACAAGCCACACAAAAGGTACGCAACGCTAATGAAACAACAGCGAGCGGGGTGGGGTGGGGACACAGCTTATATAAAACTAATGAAATGGGAGAAAGTCTGCGTGAGGGAGAGATGAGTGACGGAGGAGGAACAGCAGACGGCAGCGATGCAAATGAAACGAGGGGAAAGAAATGAAAGAACCAGAGGAAAGGTGGCACTGTTTAACAGCAGGTTACTTCAGCACTGCTTTTAAAGAATCACAGATGTTAGACACAAAGACAGAAAGTGAGTGACATAAAAAAGCAAAATCGTGAAACGAGGCTGAAAGGAGGCAGCCCTCCGCTGGGTTTTTTTAATAAGAAAGCCCACAGTGTCTCTCACACCCTGATGAACAACAACCTCACGGATCACAACAGAGGTGGGGAAACACAAGGATAGGATGGCAAGGATAAAAATAGAAGGGCTTTTTCCATTTGGGCATCTGATTATTCTTGCATTCTTATGTTGTGTGTGTCTTGAAGAGTACATGATGGTGTAGGAGTGTGAAAGAGAGCAACCGCTAACACACATTCCTTTGTGGAGGAGTGTGAGTGTGTCTTCGTATGTAGGCGAAGACCTGAGGGACAATCTTCACTACTGTAGAACCACATACACCCCCACACTCATCGCTGACTCCATATAACCATCATGCATTATGATGTAAGTAATGGGCAAACTCAATAAGGGTCCTTCGTCTTAGCATAAACGCATTGCTAAACAAACAGTAATCCCAGAGTCTCTGGAGGAAACGCGATCAATACTTAAATATCAGATATCATATTCTACAGAAACAAGCTTGTTACCATAACAACTACCGAGCAAGGTCCCATGGAAACAGCTAGCTGGCTGTTTCCATGCCAACATTAAATCCTCAACCTGTAAAGGAATAAAGATATTGATGGCATCAAACTACTGGCTCTCCAAGTTAAGTCACCAAATCAGGCCTAAAGCGCAAAGCTAGTGCTAATCTCATGCTATTTGCACTCAATTCACCAGCGGACCAGGGCTGAAGAAGAAATAGAGGGATCCCAGTCGTTGATGATTGTCTCACACTACCATAATTTATTTGAGCTCAAAACTTGAGACTTACAAATACTGAAAATTCAAAAGTCATATTCTTGCATATCCTTCTGGGATAAGAAGTCAGTGGATGTCAGGTAGGAGAGGGCGGTATGACCAAAAATCACAATACACTTTTTTAGATAAATATAAAGATACATATTTTACAAATAAAATGTACTTCGGACCAGCTTGATGGAAGAAAACCAAAAGATAAAAATTATTTATAATAAATAAATTATAAATCAGGCATCAGTGCTGCCTCACATTACATAATGTGAGTTAAAAATAAAAGACTCAAAACACTTTTACATTATAAATGCCACTGGGTGAGCCATGTTCAAAGCCATAAAACAGCCAATATATACACATTTAGTTCAATTTTATGCGTAAAGTTGTGCCATTTGCTTGGCAACCGTAGAAGCTTCACCAGTACATATACTGTAAGACTACTGTATACTGTAGCTACTGACCTATAAGACACAAATTAAATAAAATATGAAAAATAGACTATTGTTCAAAAGTTTAGAGCCAGTATATTTTTTTGAAAGAAATTAATACTTTTATTAGGCAAGGATGCATCAAATTTATCAAAAGTGACAGTAAAACGATTACATTGTTACAAAAGATTTCAATTTCAAATAAACTTTGTTCTTTTCAACTTTTTATTCATCAAGATAACAAAAAATGTATCATAGTTTCCACAAAAGCAGCACAATTGTTTTAATTTTCAACACTGATAATAATACCAGTTTATAATGCTCATTGAGCAGCAAATCAGCATATTAGAATGATTTCTGAAGGATCATGTGTTGGCTGTTGACAATTCAACTTTATATCACAGGAATAAATTACATTTCTCAATATTTCTCAATATTAAGGTTTTATTTTTAGCCAAATGCAGCCATGGAAAAACCTTACCAACCCCAAACTTGTAAACATTAGTGAAATTAATCACTTTTAATCAGATTTTTGATAGTTGATGCATTAAGTTCTTTTAACAAGTAAATGTGTTGCACCAGATGAAGGGGTACTTGAGCATTACAGGAATCAGAGACAAAGTATGTCTGGGGTCGACTAATGCGTATACGCGTTTTGTGGCATCTTCTCCTGATAACACCGAAAATAACTTAAATTACACTTTCAGTTTTGATCTTACAGATAAGAGTAATACATCATTCGAAACTGTAAAGGGTCTGCTTTTATTTGTGTACACTCACAATAACGACAAAACTTTTGTGTTTTTGTAAAATAAAGAAAACAAACATGGTGCGCTGTCTGCCGCCTTGGTCTGCGTGATCTTTACTTAGAAACGTGTCATTAAAATGAACTGAAACTCAGCAAATACTCAACAAAGAGACATGAGAGATATATCTATAGAAAGCTTGACATGTCTACTTTTAAACTAAGCAAGTCTTATTGAAAGCAAATATTCTGTGATAAAGTAATCCATATGAAACCAACGCGATGTCCAGTCTTTCACGTCTCCCTTCATTATCTCTAATGTGACCACGCGCTGAGTGCTATTGATATTATAATCGTCCACGTGAAACGCGCGGCGTGTAAATGCCCACATCACAGTAAACAAGGCAGCAAGACCTCAAGTTTTTTTTTATTTTACTGTTCGCGTCGCGCTGAGAGGAATAAGACAGAATTCACCTCAAGAAGCTTTGGATTACCTCAGGAAAAAACAATGCAGCGGCTTGATCCAGCAGTGATCATAAACATGAGTAAGTCTTTTTTATTAACCTACTTGTATTAGTTTTCTCACAACTTGTACACATTTTACTAGTTAGACTTTCTCAAACTATAATTCCTGACTAAATTAATATAGCCATATATGTTTATAACTATAGTTTTTTGGATTGTATAGGCCTACATACAAAGCATGCTTGTGATTATGAATGTAACTAAGCTTCTGTTCATGAATATCTGCTCTGGTGTAAATATTTTGAATGTGTTATACCCGTGTCTTATGGAGTAATGATGCAGAAATGTTTGAAACGGTTTCAATTTTCGTTTAGGACTGTGGCTGCATCACTCTCATTATTGCACAAGAAAGGCACACGAGTGTCGTTCTGTTTTGAGTTCGCTGGAAAATCATACTGAGTATGTGCACAGTATAGTAATTGTATTATTCTCAGAATATGTGGTAATATTATTTGTGGTAATATTATCATGTTAAAATGTAAGAATTGGCATTCTGTTTACTCATGAAGTATGCATACTATACTAAAGTACTGCTTCACCTGCATCTCTCATAGTAAGGGGGCACTCGTTTAGTTTTCAACTCCATTCAGAATCTTAGAGTAAGTGTGCATTCACTATTTTACAGATGTTACTTTCATTGGATTTATTTACTGCATGGTAAAATATGTTTGCTATGTGGTAATTGTGTTCTTTGTTTTGATAAATTAGTACTAGTATCAGTGAACATCACAATAATGTTAATAATGTAGTTTGTGTAAACAGCATGCTTACTTTTTATTTCAGATGTGAGAATAACAGCGCAAAAGAACCTGTTGCAAAGAGAGCCAAAGCAAAGCAGCCCCATTGGTCATTAGGAAAGGGTATCCTGCCTGCACAATCCTGGACCACAGCTAAGACCCTGTGATGCACACACTCCCCATGATTTATTTTATGTGATAGTTATATGTATTCTAAATAAACTACAAACAAAAAATATATACATTTATTTTTTCCTCACATTCTTTCTTGTAGCAATTCCCTCTCAGTCACACACCTTACTAAAAAGCTCATTATGCAGCTCATTATGCAGGCCTTTGTCTTCTCAGGTGTGAATCACAGCATTATGCATGATCTTTCCTCGCATATACCTTTTCTACACAAAAAGTGTCTTAGAAAATTTAAATCAATATATTGTTTTCTGTGAATGAGTGAGTAATGATTTTCACATAATTTTGAAGCAAAAACTCTAGACTTCAAGATCAGTTCTCAAAAGTCTTGTGATCAAATGTTCTGTATGTGTTTTATGGCCTTATTTCAGTGACTTTAAAATTTTAGTTTTTCACTAAGCATGCATAAACGTTGTTTTCTCAAAAACACAGACTTGTACATACTTGCTGATTATATATTATTGTAGCCCAGTTTGTGTTGAATACAGTGTTATCAGACTTTAGCCTTTAATATGTTTATAAGAAACTGAAAAAAGCAAGAATGTCAGGGCATGTCAAAACTTTTCCAGGGCCCCAAAACACCCTCGGACCCCAGAGGGTTAACACCACCACATAACTTGGAGGTATCTGTAAGTGTTCTTTAATTTTGATCTTGATTTTGAGTTCTTTTTCAAATATCTCATTTACATTTTTTTTTTATAAAATTAATTGATGAAATATGCTTAAACTGCCCTTCTACTCCTGTTAGAACAACTTCAAATAGGACTAAGCAGTGACCCTTAGGTTATTCTCTAATTTTGTATCTCTCACCTGGTATGTTGGATTCATGTAACCCGCATGGTTTGTCAGCTCACTTCAGCGTGAACTGGAGGTAAAAAGAGCTCACTGGTCACTTTTTGAAAGATTATGTTTCAGTTACGAGTGGGGAAAGTCAGTTAGTAGGCTGTTAGTTCTCAGTTCCTTTTTACCTTTTCTTTTTATAAAGCCCAGAGGGAACCCATAATTTCCCGAGATGGCTGGCTTTCCTAGGTGTGAGTGAGCTGGCTGTAATGACGGCGCTCTTAGGTGAGGTGCTAACCCACAAAACCTATCCAGCGCTTAAGTAGGCAACCTGCATAGGTACCAGAGGTTAACACGATGGATAACTTGCATTCTCTAATTGGCAACCGCAACTCAATTTGCCGTGCAGACGAGCGAAGACAAATGCTGGGAAAGAGGGAGCTGTAATGAATCAGCTCATGGGAAATATTAATAATTAACCATAATTAGTTATAGTTAATTATTAATATTTTAGATCCGCTGTAGATATTAGCTGACCTCTCAGGGTCAACTGTCTTGTCAATTCTAAGAATGTTAATTTCCTGGTTACAGGAAATAACTTTCTTACTGTACAATTCTACAAAAGCTTGTAGCATAAATCTGCATGATTAATTGACTCCAGTTAGTGAGCAAACAATAAACACGTCAAGTGTGATACAAGTAAGGTTTTATTAACTACATAAACACTTAAAACTGGTCTAACATCCTACATAAACACAAACTGGTCTAACACACACATACACACACACAACACACACACACACACACCAACACATACAGTTGGTATAGGAAAGGCTTAAAGCTTAACTCAGTACAGAGAAGAGAAATAATGAATGAAGTTATGGAACCATTTGCATATTCAGCAGATCTACACCTGAGGGAAAAATCAGATTCTTAGTTCAAACACACCTTTGTAACAAGGTGAAAATGATACCTAATGTATCAATTAATAAGACTAAGTTTGATATTTGCATGTCTTGTCTGTCTGAAAGAGAGGTTTGATGCAATCTGAAGTTTCAAGTTGATCTTTGCTGAAGTTGGTCGATGAAAAGAACCAGTTTGAGTCAGAGGATCTTGGTGAATGGAAAAGTCAAGGCCGAAGCCTGGCAAGAACTTAGGATGTCCTGGAGCGTTGTAGTTCACATCTTCTCAGAACCTAACAGAACCACCGAACCTGGGCGGGTCCCTGGAGCGGGGCCTTTAAGGTCTCGGAAGAGTCACGCCTCTCAAGGTGGGCTTGTCCAATGAGAAAGGCAGAAATTCCAAGCGGGAGGTTGCAATTGCTGGAGGGTTTTACGACCCTTTGTTTGAGGGCCTTGATTTGCAAATGTAGCTTGGATCAAAATTACTAAAGACTCTTAGAACATTAATATGTTGCGTAGGTGTAAACAATATACACTCTCAATTAGATCATCCGAATACGAATGAATAGAGACCAAACACGTTATATGTAAGGTTACATGGATGAGTGGTTCTATCCTAAACATGCAGATAATATACAAGACAGCAATAATATACCCAAGGACCTGAAGGCTATGTGTGTTCATTCAAATAAAAGTTTTCCTATTAATTAATTAGTAGAAAAGTCCATTCCTACTGTGCCTTGGGGATTTTCCTTATGAAAAGAAGTGCTTTTCCCTGCTCACATTCCATGAGGTCGTAAAAGTTTCTGGTGTCAGGGTTGCCATGGTTTGGTGTCCTTTGCAGACATCCTGGCATCCAGTTTATTGGGTGAGGTGACTGTGGCGATTTGTTAATCTAATGAAGAACTGATTTGTTAAATCAAATGAAAAATTGTGTGTTTGATTGGTCCAGACGCTACAGTGCTGATCCCTCCTGGTGCTCCAGCAAATGAACCTCTCTCTGCTAACCTCATCTAAATTACAATATCAAACACCCGCTCTGCCAAGTGAAGCCTGACAATTAACATAATCTAGCAGTTAATGCAAATGCAAACAAGTTAAGGATTCATTTAACAATTAGAGGAGTGGATGAAGGTTAAATGGGGAACACCTTCCTCCTCTCAATAATGCAGCAGCTTCCTCAAAACACAAGATGAAAGAAAATGACACTTGATAGAAAAGAAGCTATAACAACACACACAACAGTTCACTGGCTGCTTGGCATGTTGTTGTGAATTCAGTGACACAGTTACTGTAAAGTCCATGACAAAGAAGCTACAGCTCTGTTCCAAACTCTAATGAGGTGCATTGCTGTACGCTGCCTACATAGACAGTATCCAAAATCATAAATGGAATCTCCAAAGTGACTGATTTGGAACAAACTACAGAATGAGACACTCCATATATGAAGCAAGCGACTTCTAATAGAGCATGTTAGTTAAGATAACACTATTAATAAACAAAATACAGAGCATAGACATTAAAATTGGACAAACAGTGCATTTTTAATCAGATATGTTCTTGATTAGAACAATTTTAGTGATTATTTTCACTATTGAATGAAATGTTATTGTCCATTTATCAGCCATTTTTGATTTAGATTTTTTTATTTTTCACTGAGCTTGTCAAAGTGCTTTCTGGGATTGCCTTCTCTGTGAACAATATAAAGTGATGTAAGAATGAGTCCTAAAAAACCCAAAACAAATGTAAGTATTTTTTCACTTCCAGTTCCATCCTACCAAAGTCAATTGTTTTTTCTGAATGGTTTTTGAAACAAGGTCTATTGTTAACAAAAGCTCAAGATATTTTCAATGTTTTTTTCCACAACATAAAACACATACCACAGTCATGATTTTTTAAAGCTTTTACATGTCTTGAAAAAGGTGGTTTCTAAAAAGTGGCTAAATGGGACTATCAAGGTTGTCGGGGGGATTAAAGGTCACGTCGAACAGAAAAACTCATCTACTCACTAACCCACTTTTACATCCTTGTTGTGTTTATACTCACACTATTCGAAATCAAACTTTCCAGCTTGTCGCTTAGTACAATAAAAGATTAAATGAGTTATCAGTATCTTAGGGCCCTATCATACTCCTGGTGCGATGCGGTGCCAGGCTCGACTCAAGTGTTTTTTGCTAGTTTCAGCCTTGACACAGTTGTCATTTTCACATCCTGCGCCACGTTTTTTAAAAAGAAAATGCATTTGCACCCATTTGCGCGCCCATAGGCGTGCTGGTCTGAAAATGAGGTGTGTTCAGGCGAATTGTTGGTGCAATGCTATTTTGAGGCAACTGAAATAGACTGCACCATTGACCAACATAAACCTGGTCTAAAGTCTGGCACAATATTATTTTTTTGTTATTTAAAGTGGGCGTTAGTAATATGCACCTATAGGCGGGTGCACAATGCGTATACACGTTGCTTATTACACACACAGGGATGCGCAGCAGCACACAAACATTTTTAAAAATGAAAAACTAAAGGATTAAAATGTAAAAGATTATTATTGTGTACATAAATATAAAAATGCCAACATGTCATAATGGATAGTCATTGCATGTATCAGAATTACACACACGAGCAGATCCGTTACCTCACTAGAGAAGCGTTCAGTTTTTCCTCTTGCAAATTCCGCCATGTACATAGCGAATCCGCCATGGCGCAAGCGCAACTGGCTTTTAAAGGGAATGGTAGATAAGACTCTGATTGGTTTATTGCACGTTATGCCCAAAACACACCCATTACTCAATAAGAGAATAGGGACAACCCTTTTAGACCATGCGCCGGGCACAGCGATAATTTTTCTCATCCTTAAACTAGCAAAAGTGGATTCGAACACGCCCTAAGTGCAATTACACCGTGCGCTTTATACCATGTGCTTAGATCGTAAAAATAGGGCCCTTAGTGGTGATGACGTTGAAGGCATTCAACCATGTAGTTGTTTATAGCCTAACTAGCCTACTGGAGATTGTATATGAACTTCATAAGAGAAAATGATAGAAAGAGAGAAGAAAATCATAAGAGTTGTGTTCATTTGTGAAGATTATCAAAACCACAGAGCTTATAGGTCACAGAGCTTATTTTCTGCAATAATCCAAAAAGCCAATGAGAACATTTTGTCGAAGGAACCAGAGTGAGACAATTTCTTTATCTTACAAGGCAAGATTTAAAAAACAACAACACACTTAAACCAGCCTCGTCTGGTTTGCTGATTTCTAAGGGTTTTTGGCAGGCACATATCAGCTTGGTCAGTATGGGAGTCTATTTTTTAAAGAACAGAAACCCATCTTTGGTTTAGATGTTTTTTTTTTTTCTTCAGCAGGTTATGATGTCTCAGATGCCGTGTATGTAGGCAGCACACTAGGTTTTGCAGCTTGTGTCAACAAAACGCCTCTCCGCCCTCCAGTTCTTCACCTGCCCTGACTCATTCAATCCTATTATCTACTAAATTTTACTTCTATTTCTTTTCCTTCATTCTGCCCTCTTTCAAAGGGTGAGCAGCCCTCCCTCTGGTCAGCATTTTAAGTGCAATCACACAGCTGCTGAGAGCAAAATAATTGGCAATGTGTGACTAAAGGAGAGACACAGAGAGAGGTGAGTAGATAGACAGGGACAGAAGAGATTTAACGAGGTCGTCAGAACAACAACTTACACCCCACACTCGGTGGGAGAGCTGCAATTCACCGTCACATCAAAAGCAGAGTGGAAAGAGAGAAAGGAAGAAAACGGTACATCTATTCACTCTCAGTCTCTCGTTCCCTGTGACAGATGCAAAGGCACCAAATCAGACTGTCTGGCAGCCCAGTGCACCACTAGACTTTTATTCATATAGTCTCTTTCAATTCAACCTTGTCTTCTCTGCCCCACTACTACCCTGCTCTCGCTCTCTCACGCTATTCGAACATTCACTCACCTCTTTGTGTTTAGTGCACAGTTCAATTAAAATGTTTTTGGATGCCATCGAATAATGAGATGTGAAGTGGAGAGAGGAACATCACAGCAGCAGAAAAAAAGCATTATATTTTGGTACACATTGATACGCGCCTTCTTTTTTACAAGCATCACATACACACACCTAAATGAAAAGAGGATTAGATTGCAGGATGGAAGAGATGAGGGTCAAGGAGTTGTGACAAATGTAATGCAAGCGGTCATTGTTGCTTCTTTTCTTTCTCTGATCATGAGCATGATCATGCTCTGATCATGTGGTTCATTATTCTGGTTTAAGCCATATAAAGCACTCATTAAAGGACCTCTTGAATATGAGAAAGAACTGGTTTCTATCAAGGCCATCTTTGTTCATGGGTGCTCAGTTGCAGGTTGTTTTAGAGCCATTCATGTGAGCTGTATGGTTCATGTGACTAATCAATAGCTGCAGGAATGTAATGTCATGACAACACTGCTTGTTGCAAACAGTTCAAACACAAGCAGACAGAGAAAAATAATCAGTCAATGGTAAAACATTTCATAATATCATTACATTATTACTAATTTCATAATATTTCATAATATCATATAATTTTAAAATAGTTTGAACTATTAGAGGTGCTTTAGAGGTATTAGAGGACCATAGATGGACCATGCTAAACAACAAAACCTTGACCTCTAGGTCTCCACAACAGAGAACAGTTTCAGGATGAAACAGATAATGATCAAACCAGCACACAATCAATAGAGAACACACACACAAAACAGAAGACTGTGATCAAGACCACATAGCACCACACGATCTTCAAATTAAAGCCGTGGAGAATTGGTCTTGAGAGGGAACAGAGACCCACATGAATCAGGTTCAAGAGCTCTCAATTCATAACAGGCATTGAGAAAGAAAAAAAAACTCCAAACCACTGGAGTCATTAGTCACTATCCAGTGATCTATGCGCAATCACTCAAGGCTTCCTGGAAGCCTGCTCCAAGTGTAGAGTGCTGGGAGCATTTGGAAGTGCTTCCATGCCGTCACTAAACCCACCATACCCAGGGGAAGACATCAGTATGCCAGATTCAAATGAGATCTGCTCTCAAAACCAGCCATTGTTTTTTTCTACCTTTTTGAAAAGTTGAAAACACCGTCTTAAAGAGCTAAACATTCAGCTGCATTCCCTAGAGGGGAAAGCTGCGATTCCTGTCTTCAACTCGGACATTAAGGCAGCATTTTGTTGGGGCTCTGCGGAGAGCAGTGTGACAGCCAACCCTCTGTGGAGACGCAGACAAAAAAATTGATACGCACCAGCTCAAGTACCATGGCAGAAACTCAAACCCACCCAAGCCGACACTTACTGCTTATTCAGGAGTCTAAACACTCAATCTTGTACATTTCAAGAATACCTAATGAATCTCCAGAGCTGTGAAGAGGGCAGAATAACTTTACATTTTTAGACTATATCAAGCTTGAATCACTGTATCCTCTCAGAGAGACATAAATATACTCCATTCTGTTTAGACTGCAAAGAGGTAAATGTCATTTCCACTGGCTTGCTAAATAAATAAAGCTCTAGGTTGATTGTGAGCGACTGCAGGGTGAGTTGCCCTCTTCAGTTTTACTGTTTGCACTGCCTAAATTATTCAACAATGTCTCTAAAGATAAATTATCAATGCAAGCAAAGGAACAATATGATTCAACCTGCAAAAGTCCAGCAAGAAGAGGTATATGTGAGAGTTAGTTTGTTTTAACGTTCAACTGAAAGGTTTTTTTCTATTGATACATAACCATCTAGAGAGGCTGGCTGAAGGCCAAAATATAGGCTGATGTAAATTTATTAAAAACTTTATAAAAGCAGAAGAGACACACAAAATTGAAGTGAAATAAATACTTACTTTTAGACCAAAAATAGAAAGTATTAGTAGTAGTAGTATTATCATTATTATTATTTCATAAAAATATAAAATGTTCTTAAAGCACTTAATAAAAGGAGACAAAAATGCTTAAGTGGAAATAACATTTAGCCTTAAAGCAAAAATATTTATAAAAATAAATACATAAACATTCTTTTTTTGTGGAAAAAAATACACAATAGACAGACAGACAGATGGATAGATGGATAGATTACTATTAGATAGATTAAATTACTAATTGAGATATCTGACCATGACGCTAATTAGAAAATGCATTTTTCTTTGGTGAATAATAATAATAAATACATTTTTTTTTTTTTTTAAAATATTGTATTAATACAAATTATTGGTTATTAATCATAATTATTATTCACACAAATTAAAGTTTATTATTGTTGTTGTTGTTGTTGTGTAAAACAAATATTCTATCCAGTTTAGACATTTTGTGTATGCAGTGACCACATTTAGCTTTCTAAAACTGGACTGACAACTGTATCCTGCTGCTGTGTCAAAGTCGCCTCATAATGAACCTGTCCAACACCAGTATTTTGTGTTTTATATGAGACCGACAATCAGGGACAGAGACAAAACAAAATTGGGGTAAAGAAGTGACTGATGGACAGAACGGAGCATCAAAAGGCCTAAGGCGACAAACAGAAGATAAACATATGGATGAAGACAACACAAAAGAAGAGGCAAAATACGAGCTGACTGTTTGCATGGGCAGGGATTTTATGTTAGGTTAGTTTACAGCCAGTGTGTTTGTGGTGTCTTTGATCCTGACTCCTTGCACTCAGACATGACAACAGTAACCACCAGCACTGCGCTTGTGTATACTGATGACGAGGACGGGAGAGCAAGTGACTCATGGACCAACATACAATAGGGGACTGACATGAAAAGAACAAACACCAAGGAACGAACAATGTTACGGTATGCCTCAGCGAACATATTTCACCCATGTCTGAATTAGAAGAATTAAGACTTTCTCCGCTGTTTTCGAGTGTATGTGGGAACTCTATGAGGGTTTCTCTCTACTCCAAATCTAATTAGAGACCATCAGAGCCGCAGCCATTGTAAAGGCTGCTAAGATAATTAGCTCCTCTAATTGCATTCGGGTAATATTGAATACAGGGGTATGAGAGTGAACACTGCTAGTTTCTCCTCCAGGAACACACAGTGTCTCTCCCCGACTCTGATTCGCTCTCATTTTCTTTCTCTGATAAAGGTCAAACAATATCAGTTTCAGTTTAGAGCTTTATTTTATGAACTCAATGAGAGTGCAGTAATTGGTTTGGTGAGGGGAAACAGAGTAAAATAAGGCTAAAGCACCTCAGTGACTGGTTCTTTTTGTACCTGCCCTCAAAAAAACATAACAGCTTTTTTCATAAATGTGTGATGGGGCTAACCAAGTACACATGTATACAAGATACGCAAAAAAGGCAATCATAACACACTCACATACACACACAAACACACACAACCAATGCAAGAAGAAAAGTAATATATTTGATGGCTGCTATGGATCGAGGGCCATTCTACATAAATATTACTGAGGTTAACTGAAATGTGTTATTACCACTGCCGGAGTGAATTCTCAGATTGCAATGTGCATGAAAAAAAAATAGTGAAAAGCAATCTAACATTAACATATTCAGCACTTGGTATGACAAATGCTTACCAGCAGGTGCCTGGTACAAAAACACACACACACACACACACACAAACACACACACACACACACCCACACACACACATATATATATTATATTATATACACAATACTGATTAGTTGATTTTAAAAGGGGGAAAAAATGTGTAAGAACTGGCCTGTGCACTTTGCCTGAATTAAATACATAAAAATATACATTGCTGTTTAAATGTTTGGGGTCTTTAAGTTGCAATAATATTTCACGATATGATTTTTTTTACAGTATTGTTGATCAAATAAATGCAGCCTTGGTGAGCATAAGAGATTTCTTAAAAACGTAAACATTTTACAGACCCCAAACTTTTGAACGGTAGTGTACTTTCAAATTACTACTCATCTCACTTGCAGCAAAACGGATTAAAAAAGTAAATGGCATTAGCAATAATTAAATATTACACCAACTTTCCCCAGCACCTTATGGCCTTAATCTAACATTATCATTAAATATGCTTTTGCCGCCGCTATAATGTACTTTTGAGGGACAATACGCTTAGAAATGCCTGAGCAACCACTCTGAACAACCTAGCAACCACACAGCAACCTGTTAAAGAGCAGCAACCCACAATACTCTAGCATCACATCTGTGTTTTGCACAGGCCAGTTTCTTGCCCAGAAAAAAGTAAAAATCTGATAATTACTGTTATCTGGTGCTTTCTAATCACCATGAAGCCTTATAAAGAAATCGCCATACACGGCCAAAGGAACACACACAAACCAAATGCCCTCACACACACTAATGCTTCCGCACACACAACCTCAAATAACAGGAATAGAAAGGCTATAGCCATTGAAAGGATGGTGAATCAGAGATGGCTGGTGGATACTGGAGGAAAGAGAAAGGCCAAAGAGAAAAGAACGATGGAGGCGGAGAAGGGAAAGAATAGATTAAGCATGGTGTGTGCATGTGTGTGGAAGGGGTGGAGGTCATGGGAGGCATGGAAGAGGAAGTGCACATCATTAAGGAAATGCGCTTCAGCATACAATGCAATAGTCATGAGCTGTTCAGCTGTGTTTTGCTAAAAATCTGCATCTCAAACAGTGTTTTTACTGATTTCAAAATAACACACAACATTTCTCCCTTCACCATGAAAATATTCAAACCTCAAAACTGAACTGATTAGAATAAATTGAAAATAACAATGAAAAATAAACAAGGACATCATATACCTAAATATACCAGCATACATTCATTTAAAATGCATGCCTGCGATTCCAGTTGGTCTAAAGTCTTATAAAAATGTATAAATTGTTTTAGTCCAAATGAAATGGAATCTGTGCATCTAAACATACACTACCGTTCAAAGATTTGGGGTCAGTAAGATGACTTGAATACTTTTATTCAGCAGGGAAGCATTAAATTGATCAGAAGTGACAGAATTGTTTGTAAAATTATAAATGTCTTTACTATTTCATTTAAATACTGCTCTTTGAAATTCTTTTCATTAAAGATTCCTGAATAAAATGTTTCATGGTTTCCACAAAAATATGAAGCAGCACAGCAGTTTTCAAAATTGATGAGAAATGTTTCTTGAGCATCAAATCAGCATATTAGAATAATTTCTGAAGGATCATGTGACACCGAAGACTGGAGTAATGAATGACTGCTGCATAATTGACTGCTGCTAAAATAACTGCTGCTTTGCATCGCAGGAATATAATAAAATATATTAAAGAGAGAAAGTTCTTTAGTGTAGTTTTACATTTTAAAATATATTAAAGAGAGAAAGTTCTTTAGTATAGTTTTACTATATTTTTGATCAAACAAATGTGACCTTGGTGAGCATAAGAGCAAAAAACATAAGACCCCCTTCTGAACAGTAGTAAACTCTTGCAAACCGAAACTAAACCCGTGTTTCCCACATAAGCACCAGCACTATGTTGCAGTAGGTTAATCTAGCAGGTCTGAAATGTGATCAAGAGGTCTAAAAACAAACTGACAACAGCTCTCGACTACCTAGTCTCAGCATTAGGCGGCACACCCACAGTCTACTCAATGACTGTCTGATGCATACTGCACACAAAAATGTACCGTTTCCTCATCTGATTGGCTGGCATTACACAACTTCCAGGAGTTAAGTTACACAGGGTTTTTATTAGTCCACCTGTAAACAAGGATGCCTTTTACTAGGCACAACACCACTAAATACAAAAAACACTAAACACAGTTTACACAATTTTTCAACGAAATGAGCTGTGATTGGTTGCTTTACATTTCAGATATACGGTGACCTCCTGTCTAAATGGACATTTCTTGACCAGAATAATCAACAATGCGGACCAGACATTTGCCATCTGGCTATGCAAGACTATCGACTACCCAACAGCCGGAGTTCAGGTTCAGTCAGGCTACTGCTCAATAGGGTGCCACTGTTGACTCAATTTTAAAAGTTCACACAGCTTTTCATAGGCAAACTGAAAGCTGATGCAGTCACAAATCAAACACTGAAAGCTAATGCTTCCCTTTTGTATGTCCATACTGATTCATGTCATGTTTCAGGACATACTCCACCCAGTCTTGACAAAAGCAGAAAAGTGTGCAAACTCATCTCAGTTAATCTCTCAAGACTACGCAGAATAAAGTGCGAAGCGGGAATCCATCACTTTTATCGTGTCACTCAATGACTCGCCGAGAACTGAGCATGAGTGTTTGTGTAAAAATTTTGGAGAGACTTGTTGCCACATTTAATCTGTTTTCTACTGGAGGGACAGTGGGAATACTTTCACAAGCAGGTAAAATCTCTTGAGAAGTTCCAGATTTCTGAACCTTTAGGCAGGGGTTTATAAGAAGTGATAGATAAGGAAGTGTCTCTCGGACAGATACCAGATGTTTTTAACTTCCTTTCTCAGCCACTCTTGTTTTTTTGTTGAGTTCTTGTTTTTTTTTGTGCTGTCGGTTTTCCATAGGATATCTAAAGAAATATATTTTTAAACATCCCTCACGGCTTCACAGCACAAGTGAGAACAAATCCACAAATGTTACTGTGATGTTTGTTCGCGTCAATTTATACTGTGCTGTCAAGTTTCTATTGTGCCATAATCTGAGATGCACAGAAAATACACAGAAATCTACTAAATAGAGCGTTACATAAAGAAAAGACGAGAAAATGAGCTAGACAAAGAAAAAATGAGTGACAAAGTGAGAGGAGTAAAGAGACTGAATGCTCTCATGTTGTTTGAAGTGATGAGTTGGCTCGGCTTTTAGCCCACGGAGTTGGGATGAGAGCAGTCGACACAGTGGGGGATCCATCCATAATATAACACTCCACAGCTGGACTTATGAGTAGGCCGGGCTTGCACACAATCCGCACCGACAGAACCGTGCAGAAACATGCAGATTACAGCACAATCTGAATGCCTGTCATTAAGATCTACACGTTTCTCGTCCCTTGCATGTAAATTCAAAAAGGCAATTTCTACAACACTAGCAGAACCAAACAAAACTATTCAATATTACCTAATTTTTTACATATTATCATAATCAGAAACACACTGGTTTGTAGCACAGATAAGGTTTACCACTTACTGCACTTTGTTATTCTTCTAGCTGTTTATGCATACCAGTGAACGAAACATTGCAAAATAAGGTGGTTACTGGATAGGTCTCCCAAACAATTCCCCAGTCTTCCATAATAGCACCCAACATACTCCATCCCAAACTTTCAGCACTGATTATGCTAATTGCCATGTTGGACAGTTCAAACAAACACAGCACTGTTTTGAAAGTCAGTGACTGAAGGCCTGTTTAAACAAAGATGAATGTTCGAAAATTCGGTGTTAAAAAAAAAACATTTTATTTTAAATGAACAGCTATTAATGCATCTATTCAGTCAAACATTGTCGATGCAAATATTTTTATGGAAGAAGTGTTCTAATCTCTTTTATATCACACAGCAAAGAAAACTAGCCAACCCATAAGATTATCACTTGCAGTCACATGCCCAGATCTGCTGCAGTTTAATAAACCTAGTTTGCAAAGCGACAGTGAATAGCAAAGGAAGAATCTGGAACCAGCTGACAAGTGGGTTCCAGATTGTTGGGAGCCTCTGGTGCTTAGTAGTAATGCTAGCCTAGATGTCCATAATAAAGAAAATAGAAATAAGTATTTGAACTTAATTGAACTGGAAAGTTAGTTCAGTATAAGCCTATTTATGAACGTTGTTAATTTATGTATTTACTGTATATGAGGATACTTCTATGTCTGAGTGCCCTTTTTATCTATATTTAATTATACTTTATACATCTTTTGTGCCTAGTCCTATAGTAGACTTTACTAATTAGACTGGACCAGTATTTGAAACAATCAGTCACAGTTTTAAAGAGGCTTGAGGTAATTCCCTCTATCAGATAAAGCATATCTAGATTGAAAATGGAATATTTGACACAGGTTCCATAGCACATCAATTTGGCAAGGTCTTAATAGTACTGGCACTTGACGCTGCAGTGGGGATCGATAGTTGTGTAGTTAAGGGCAGGCAGGCTTCTCCGGCTCCATCTAAAATTTATAGCAGCCTTTATAATGAGAGACTATTAGCCATCCCTCTAAAGAGAGCATCCCCAGTGCTGTCAGAGCTGCTGTCAATCCTCATTCACATCTACAGGCCTACTGGCCCCTTTACTTTAATATTTCCCTTTAAACATGAAGTACTACAAGGAGCTCTCTTATACAATGCAAGCAGTCTACAGAGAGCAAAATGAAACCTAGAGTATAAGCAACACTGTAGCATCTTCACAATGTGTGTGTGGGTGTGGGTGTGCATTTTCACAGTGAAAACCAATATCTCCTTAAATCTCACTTTGCTGTTCACACTTCATTAAATCCAGTCCTGTAAAAAGGTCACTGTGGTTCTGTAGCATCTGCACCGTTCACACTGTAGCAATTCTCTCTCGCGTGCATACATCTACGTGCAAAGACCCAGAGACACTCTCTCTAAAATTACACCGCGTCTAATCGCCACTAATCTCAGCAGCATGGGGTCTGCCTGGCTTTCTGAGGGAGAGAAAGAGATAGCAAAAACATCCTTGCTAAAACCTCTTTGTGACAGAGGAAGTTGTGAATATTTGAGACATAGTATGGACAAAAACAGCCTGTTAGCCCACACAGACTCGTAAAGCTTTGCTCAAGATATGACATATTTATATTTTCGAAAGAAGAAAAAAATATTGAGCAGTGTGTGCCTGACCAACAATCGCCACCATGAGTGTTATGAGTGGTTTTAGTGTGCTGCTATTACGTTGCTAGGGTGTTGTCAGTGATTTCTTACTGGCAATCAAAGCAACTATCATGACTTTAAATCCAAGTACTGTATCTAAGGACCAGAATATGATTTATCTATATTAAAATTCTAGCCGACACCGATAAGGTCATATTTTTTGGTTTATGGCTAATAATGGATAACTGGCTGATATTCAAATTCTACACTACTTTGTATAAATAAATTGCACTATAAATAAAACTAGATGCAAAACTAATTTTAAAATCAGTTGTTTAAAATGCTGCAATTTAAGCAACACAACTTACAATATGAAAAATGTATCTCGATTCAGAAATGCATTAAGATTTGCTAAAGACTGTGATTAAATTAATATTCGTTACTTTCCAACATGAAACATGAAAATTATTCTGTTTTATTGGAAAAAAATAAAAATAAATAATGGAAGCCATTGTGGACAAGGATTTGTTCAAACTCTTAGAAAAGAGTCATTCAAAAACAATAAAATAATGACAGATTACCTCCACGGCAAGTATCTCCCCCCCCCCCCCCCCCCCCCCCCCCCCCCCCTTCCCCCCCCCCCCCCCCCCCCCCCCCCCCCCCCCCCCCCCTTTCCCCCCCCCCCCCCCCCCCCCCCCCCCCCCCCCCCCCCCCCCCCCCCCCCCCCCCCCCTTACAAACACTATATAAACAGATATGGAGAGACTATATTCTATATTCTATATAGAGTCTCAACTGGGGAAAAGAAGAAAAAAAAAGGCATTTTTCATATATCTTCAACCTGACAAACAGAGACATAACACAGGTTAAAAGGCTTTCCACCACCAAGAGACTCATAATGACAGAGAGCGCGTCAAGACTGTTCCCTGCTGTCTTAGCACTTAGAGAGCTGCTCTCTGTGGGGCCGAGACATGGAGACGGTTCTTTAAGCAGCCATTACCTCCACCTGTAACCTCCATCAGACGTACAGCTCCCAGAGAGTAATCGGCCCTCTGCCTGCGACTCTTTCAGCTGTCTATTTATCGAAGCTCACAATCAGGAAGAGGAACACCTGGGAATTCATTCGGCACAATGGGCCGCATTAGGGACCTGCACTCCCGCGGGACCCGATGCAAGACAGTGCAGCGCAGGACAAGACTCAATGGGTGAGTGCGGGTTGGGTAGACACTCGTGTGTGTGCGGGATGAGGGAGAATAATTAAACATACAAAAATATATTTTAAACATAAAAATAATATATAAAAACCTATTGCGGACGGGAGCGAGACAAGATAATATATTTTCTGGGACTGAAAAATCCATCCCCTCTAGGCCGCATCTCAGTGTCTCAGGCCAGAGAATGTTTTTTTGCTGTGCTTGTTGTAGGGCTGCACAATTTGACCGAAACATTGTTATTATTATCAATATGACTTTAAAAACAACAATAAAAATATGTGTATTATATTATAATAAATATAAATAATTTATTATTTTTTGTTTTATTTCAATTAATTGTGCAGCCGTTTTGAATGCATACACCAATTGGTTTAATATGTAAATATATATTTAACATTTCATGCTCATTACCCCTATTTTTACATTTAGATTATCTTTGCCGTCATCTAGTGCTCACTTAAAGCTATCTTAAAAAACACTAAGAATTAATAATAACTAATAATAATTTAAAAACTGTTATGTGTAATCTTATGCAGTATTTTTTTTATACTGTGCATTATAATGTTATGATGCCTTAATTCACTTGTAGTAATTTAAAATGGATTATTTTAGTTTTAAGTGTTTAATTTTTTTATTATTTGAACAAAATAATATAGAATTTAAACACTGACGTTAACATGAAAATAATTGTTGAATAAGCAAATAACCATCAGACAGAATTTTTTAACACTGGTGCATCCCTAGATATACTAGTCACATTTACTTTTGTGAAACTTGTTTATAGTTTATTATTCTTTAAGGGCTCATCAACCTGAAACTGCAATATTGGCAGGAAGTCTATATCTCCCTCTCTTGGGCAACATTACCTTTTCACTGTACATCTACCTCATTCTTCTTTCTTCCTGTCATAATATCAGTCTTCAAGCTGAATTCCCTCTTCCTTTTTCCATCTTTGTTCCTTAACATCCAATTATCTAATTTCTTCGCTATGCTATCTCTGTCTCTCTCAGCTGTGAGGCACACAGAAGAAAAGTCTTTCCAGTAGTGAAAAGTAATTGAAAGTAACTGGATGCACTCTTACCCACACTCCATCTGGCCACGTCAGCACTTCCCTTAAATCAGTCTAACGCTAATAGCCACAACAAACTCTGACTGTATAAATGTGTGCCAGTCAGTTGCAAGCTATACCACTGTGAAGGATCTGGCCTTCCCTTCTGAGAAAGAAACCTTGCTCAGGGTAGAGTTATGGCTATAGTGGGGCACGAAGGCTAAGAAAATGCTTCTCTTGAGTAGCTATAAAGCAGTGGTTGAAAAGCTAAACCCATCGGGTCAGGATCTCTCCATCAGGAAGCTGTGCTGACACCCTGACATCAGTGATGAGACGTGCACCGTATTTTTCAACAAGAGCAACACTCGCATCACTAACTCAAACACAACATTTTATAAATCGACACTGAGAGTGGGATAACCTCCATTCGCACAAATTCATCAAGCAGTCAAAAATCAAAAGTGTGTCTCGCTCCAGAGAGTAGTGTGTTAAAGCGATTTATAGATATATTTCAGTTTTGACTGCCTTTCACTGTAGTCGTTCATCTCCCTCCTGGCACAAAAAAGGGAAGACCTTCTGAGAAACGGTTATGAATTCCAAAACCTTGTGAACGATGTGTATACAAAATCTGTCTCTAAGTCTAATTAAAAGCCAATCTGATCACATTAATCACCGTAAACAAAGGAAATAGTGGCATAATGCATGCAATGTTTTCGTTCTCATTACACAAAACAATTATGAAAAAAAATCACATGAAACCAGATCCACTCAATCAGACTGAGATGCATTAACAAAAATGTTGTTAAAAAAAAAAGTTTTTTTTGCTGTCTGTCCGAACAAGACTATAGTTCCTTTTGAGGTCCAACTTCAGTTAAGATGCTTCAGAAGGTACAGCTCTTCAGACAGCAAGGAAGCTCACTAGGGTTCAGAACAGCACTAGACTGTCTGTTAAAAGGAGAAGTCCATCACTAATGACCCAACAGCAGGATTTATTGATATTATGACAGAGCATGACTGCAAATAAACAAGATGCATTTTAAGACACCTGCACCTATGATAGTATGATAGCGTACACACAATCTGTAGAACCTCTCCATAAAGCACATCCCTTGCTTTTGCGTCTTCATCTGTGCACATCTCAGCAGGGATAAGGCAAGGCTGAGCTGTTGGAGGACGAGTGATAGCCATTTTGTAATGAAGAAGAACAACATCTGCAAAGTCGCGGCGCTCTCATTTCCATTACCATTTATCTACACATCCATCAGATCAACATCAGATCAGATCTCTTTTTCACCCGTCCAATCCATACACAGGCTGCTGCTTCCAGAATTACCAATAAGCTATTACTCAACTTCCCAATTTGTGATTGTTCTGGTTTAAATGTTTATGTACGTACACGTATCTACAATTAAGTACGGTACCGCTACATCTAAATGTATGCGCCCCCGTGGATATACACGCTCATTATACCTGTGTGCAGATGGAGACCGACGGCAGCCACCAGGCTGAGACGGGCCTGCTTATCCCCAGAGACGGGGCTGCCCTGCAGGGGTCCAGACAGCCCGCGCATCAAATGCTGCAACACACAGCCATCTGTCTCCAGCCGCCGCACAACTGCAAATGGCTATGTCCAGTCTTGGAGACGTCATGTGTTTTAATGTTGATCTCTGTATAAAGGCATTACAGGAAGAAAGACAAATACACTACATAGTGTGCCACAGATGACAGATGTACTACTGATGCTCAAGAACTAGTTCATTTTAAACTATAACAATGTTTGCTATCCAAACATGCTGAACTAAACTCACTTGCATGAAGATAAATGAAGCAGAAACCTCTTACAGTAAAATAGTTGGACAGTAAATACCAGTTCCTACATTGACGGCATATAGGGATGTCAGGAATGTATTTTTTTATTATTATTATTACTACTATTATAATCATTACTATTAATCAGTATATTAGCTGATTAGATATCAATCTACATTTGAAATGAGAAAACATACCAAAAAAAACACACATTTTAAATAAAATATTGAGAATTAAAATAAAGAAAACGTCTAAGCACTGATTAATCATAAATGTAGCCTCTGTGACTGAAAAAAGTATTTAAGAAAAATAGAAGATGTAGCGTCTGGACCACTCAAACACACAATATATATTTTGTTAGCTAGATTTAACAAATACTCTGTAACACTCCAGGAAGCTGAACAGGCCCCTGGTTCCATAGCAATGCTGACACCAGATACTTTTATGACCTTGTGGAATGTGAGCAGAGACTCTCAGCTGCATTTTCCAGAAGCAAGAGGCAGTAGAAATGGACTTTTCTACTAATTAATTCATAGGAAAACCTTTCTTTGAATGAACAGTGTATCCTTCAGGTCATTGGGTATATTATTGTCATCGTGTATTTTGTCTTTGATATTTTTAGACTATTTTAGGCATGCTTGTGAGGGAATCCATTCCGGTCATCCTTTCACTATAAGTAACTCTACCATGTTTAGTATCTATTAATTCGTATTCGGATGATCTAATTGAGAGTGTATATTGTATGTTTACACCTACGCAACATATTAGTTTTCTAAGAGTCTTTAATAATTTTTATCAGAGTTTCATATGCAAATTACCATGCTTTTAAACAAAGGGCCATAAAAACGCCCCATTATCTCAGAACTCCCACTTGAGATTCCGTACTTCCTCATTGGACAAGCCCATCTTGAGAGGCGTGAATCTTTGCAGGCTTTAAAGGCCACACTTCATGTAACCCGCCCCAGTCGGTGGTTTGTTTTCATTCTGAGAGGATGTGAGAAAAATGCACTCCAGGACATCCTAAGTTTTGTGCCAGGCCTCGGCCTTGACTTTTCATTCACCAAAGATTCTCTGACTCAAACTGTTTCTTTTCATCAACTAATTTCAGCAAAGATCAACTGGAAACCTTAAGATTGCATCAGGAATCTCTTTCAGACAGACGAGACTCGCAAGTATCAAACTTAGTCTTATTAATTGATACATTAGGTATCATTTACACCTTTTTACAAAGGTGTGTTTGAACTAAGAATCTGACGTTTCCCTCAGGTGTAGATCTGCTGAATATGCAAATGGTTCCATAAATTTCATTCCTTATGTCTCTTTCTGTACTGAGTTAAGCTTTAACCCTTTCCTATACCACTGTATGCGTGTGTGTGGGTGTGTGTGTGTGTGTGTGTATGTTAGACCAGTTTATGTGTTTATGTAGGATGTTAGACCAGTTTATGTGTTATGTATATGTTAGACTAGTTTTAGTGTTTATGTAGTTAATAAAAAACCTACTTGTATCACACTTGACGTGGTTCATTGTTTGCTTATAACTGTAGTCACTTAATCATGCAGATTTATGCTACAAGCTTTTGTAGAATTGTACAGTAAGGAAGTTATTTCCCTTAACCAGGAAATTAACGTTCTTAGAATTGACAAGACAGTTGACCCTGAGAGGTCAGCTAAATATCTACAGATCTAAAATATTCATAATTAATTATAACTATTTATGGTTAATTATTCATATTTCCCATGATCTGATTCGTTACAGATTTTGGTGGAGAATATGCGGGCGTGATAAAACGAAAGTTATGGGTTTAAACACTGTCAACTTAAAAGTGTGTGCATGATAGTCAAGGTTAAGATAGGGCGTGACTTGAGATGTCTTGTTGTGTCCCTGTTTGCTGGCTTGTTTAGATGTAGATAAAGTGGGGGTTTGAATTGGTAGCGCTATTATGATTGGAAGAGTCTTTATGTATTTCATGCT
Organism: Sinocyclocheilus anophthalmus; assembly: GCA_018155175.1. Lineage (NCBI taxonomy): Eukaryota > Metazoa > Chordata > Actinopteri > Cypriniformes > Cyprinidae > Sinocyclocheilus > Sinocyclocheilus anophthalmus. The sequence continues at coordinate 141,130 of JADLZN010007654.1, read as the reverse complement.
TAATGGTATCAGTGTAAGGTTAATCTGATTTTAGCAAAGAAACCCTAATTTCAGTATTAAAGCATAAATCTGTTCTGACAAAGCATAAGTCTTAATCTCAGCTCAGCGGCATTTCCAAATTGTACCATAATGTAATATGCTTTAGTTAAGAAATCACAAAATTGCAGTATTGTGTAAATTGTTTCTTTGAAGAAGAAATCTCAGTAGTTATATCAAGGTAGATTTGAGTGTTGCTCCCCTTTCTACAGCATAAAGGCCCTATAGTTTATAATTAGATTGAAGCAACTCATCTACACTTTGACTGCATATATAAAAGCAACCTGGTGGTCATTATGTGTTTAACTCGCTGATTGAAAGTAAAGGGGTAATACTGTACTTTTTTTTTTTCTTTAGTATTCATGTTGAGGCCGACATACCACTATATGCTTAAAAAAACCGGTTTTTTAACAACCGTCACCCCCGTGTTATGCTGAAACCAGTGCAAGAATGTACTCGTTACTTAGGAAGAAGCACTCACAGAAGTGTTTATCTAATGCAATGAGTCTTGAAGGACTGAAAGCACCACATTTTTAAACTGTGGGCAACTTCTTTGAAATAGGTAGACACTAAACTGCTTGAATTGCACTGGCATGCATTGGTTACCGTGACAACAACTTGTCACAGGAAGCGCTAACTTCACATAGCACAACACGCCATGTTGTAAACAAACCACCTGAAGCAGCTAAGCTAACACGACTTAGCATAGTTTCATTTTAGGCTAAGCTACCAAATAGCTTTAACAATTAGGGGTTAGCACTCTTTAATTGAAGCTTTTAAATACAGCATTTGTGTGTGCAGTGTGAAGTAATTTGAATTTATCCTAATCCCTGGTTTCTGATTTTTCCTTTTCTCTTCCTTCTTTTTCTTCTTTTCTATGTTTCTCAATCTTCAATTCATCTCATCGAATTTAACTATCTTAGATGTATCCTTCCTGAATGCTATTGCTTAGTTATACTATTTAATTAAATCTAAATTTAATTACATCTTAACTGTCTATCTAGAGAAGAATCATTAAGGTATTGGGTGCTTTTAGTAACACACTAATCACTAGTGCTGCTATTTGTTCCTAATACCAGAGTTGATTACCTTGTTTTAATAATAGCAGTCAGCTATTTTTAAATCCATTTACATGTTATGCCCCCTTTGTTTTGATGTTCTCTCTGAACCTCAAAAGGAACCAGAGACATTTCTATTTTTGATTTGTTTATTTTCAAACATGTGCCCTAATTTTTATGACCCTGTTACAAAAGTCATCTAGACAAATGCTAGGGCATAACTATCATCCTGAGTACCAAATAATAAGCATAATCTGAATAGAAATGCTCTCCTTTTCCTTCTGCTTTTCCCTTTTCTCCTTCATACCTCAGAGATTAAGCCTGTTGGGGAACCGTCAGTAAATTCTGAGTGATAATTTGACAATAAGAGTAGTCTTAAGTCATCAATCAAAACCCTGTTTACGCTGATCTTGTAGTAGTCTCTAGCCCTTACTTTCAACACAAGTTTGCCAAAATGTTGCACATGCTCAGACTAACTGCCCAGAATGCAGACCAAAGAGGACTGGCCAGGCGTTGTGAGGAACACCCCCTACCCAGGGCCGACGACCACCTACTGAACCGAAAGCAACTGGACACAGAGAGAGATTACTCAACTCTGACTCAAGTCGAGAGTTCTGCTACAAAAGCTCACCAAGGTCTCATCTGCCTGGCCCACAACCTCTGGGTTGAACAGGAGTTAATGATCTCAAGCACAGTCACTGCGGTATCCCAAGACCCCTCATCAAGAATGGAGTTCAGGCGGAATTGATAGACTTAAGAGACTCTGATCCAGTAGCGAACACACTCAAGACACTTGGACATGTTTCCAAGAGAACTCAGGACTCCTATAGGCTGCGAAAGGAACGTCAGTGGAGAGACACCCTACTCCTCATCCTCACTCAGCTGTGCAAACTTCGCATATGCACCAATCTACGCAGGGGGAGCCAACACTTTCCTCTTAACAACTCGCAGACAAACCATAATACCTCAAGCAAACCACAGGAAGCATCCCTGCAGCAGCGCATGCTGCGACCCCCAGAAACTTTGACAAGCTAGCCATAAACCCCAGCATTCACGGGGCCATGAAAATAATAGTTTCCTATTTATGCAGGGGGGAAAAACCGAAAAAGGGCCACAGTAATTTAGAACGGTGGCGTCGTTTTAAACATTGCTTGCAAGCAGACCCAATAATCAATCTTATGTGTCTGTTTCATAAGTTTTAGTAACTTCTTCTCCATGCGCATACCAGTTCCTGATCAAAACCAGATAAAATTATAGTTTGAATGCGCCTTCCTACAAGCAGTAAGAAGTTTTCAGTGCTATAATGTGTTTAAATCGTACGATAAGAAACTAACCTGACTTTAGCTAAGAAATCCTAATTTCTGTTGTTGGGAGCATAGGTCTTTTTCCTTTTCCTGACGACGAGGAATCTCAGAAGCAGTTCATTTAAATGTACCAATAAATCGTCTGATTTTTGGGCTAAGAAACCCCTTCTCAGTACTGTGTAGTTGATCTGAGCGATGCTCCTCATTTCACTGATTTAAGGCCTTATTATGTGTTATGTATCATTGTATTCATATTCATATCATTGTATTCATGTGAAACATTTACATAACTCCTTATACATGCGCGCACCAGTTTCTGATCAAAATCAGATAAAACTATAGCTTGAAGGTGCCTTCCTACAGGTATTAAAGTTTCAGTGCTATAATGTTTTTTAAATCGTACGATAAGAAACTAACCTGATTTTAGCGAAGAAATCCTAATTTCTGTTGTTAGTAGAGGGTACGGCTTTTCTGATGGGTAAACCTCAGATTAGCAGCCCATATAAATGGTACCAGAATACATCAGTCTGATCTTGGGTGAAGAAATCCCCTTTTTCAGCACTGTGTAGGTGATCTGAGCGATACTCCTCATTTCATTAATTTAAGGCCTTATTATGTGTTACGTATCATTGTATTTCATTTTGACTCGCTCATGTGAAACATTTACGTAAAATTAATGGTGTTATTCTAGCGTAGCTAACTACGAATCCACCATTGCCTGTGAATTGAATGTGCTGTTTTGAGTAATGAATGAATTTGTACTGGACATGCATGAGTTTCCCATGCATGTTCACAGCAGTGCAAGTTCTGCTCCATTTGCACCTGTTGTGAGCTTGCATTGGTCTCCTAGCAACACGTGACCCCGGAAGTGTGAGCAGACTCTTCCGGTTAATCTGACAACAGCACCCACTTCACAGACCTGTGTGTAAACAAAGAACTGCTTGTAACTAACGCTAACTCTTAAGCTAAGCCCTTTACCTCAACTGCTAGCTGTTAGCATCTGACTAACGCTTAGATAGGCGTGTAAAGTGTAACTTTCTAACCACACCTCTCTCTCCCTCTCTCTCTCTCTCCGCTGCTCTCCTCCGTCACTCCTGTGGTCGACTTCCTGTTGATGCCATCACTCCTCTTTGGATCATTCGGTTGGTTCCCTCCCCACATCTTTGGGTTTTACTTGTGTTATTGTTATTTTTGTTTTGACTTTATTCTCCTCTTTTTAATTTTTATTGCATTTATTACATTTGTGATTAGCACAAATGTACCAATTCACTAAGTTGATTTGTATTAAATTTGAGATTTAATTAAATCAATTTTAATTTTTTTATTTTATTTTATTTTATTTTTGTCTTTTAATTTTTTTTTTTATTTACTTTCCCTGTTATTTCCTACAGCTCTTAGGCCCCTTTTTATTAAATGTTGTTGTTGTGGTTTTACTTTTACCTTATTTGAGTTATTTCACCATCACCATCTTCACTTTTTCTATAGGATTACAGTAGTTCTAGCAACTGTTGTTTCCTTAACGAGTTATACAGGATATTAGTAGCATAATCCCTGTTTCCTATCTACTTCTCCTCACGCCTCAGTGACAGGCCTAATACATTGAAAGGCAGCTACCATTCAACACAATGTAGGCCAAGATAGAACTAGGAACAACTCCCATTGTTTCTTTTTCTTTTTCTTCTGACCTTGAGGTATTTGGTGTGTTCCTGCTAGCTTAGCTAGCAGTCTAACCCTAGGTTTATGAATCTATTACAGCATCACCCACAAGTGACACCTGCTTAGCCATATCTCTTAGAAAAAAAACTAACTTTTTTTTTTGAGTTCATCTTATTTTATTTCAGTTTCGTCATAGTGACCAAACCCGTGAACCATCAGTGTTTTAAGTAATAGTTTGACTACATGTATAGCCCGGTCATCAGCTGACCCTGCTTACGGCCCCTCAACAAAGTTACTCAATCTCTCTCTTTGTGTTCACGAACACAAAATCATATCACCCTACCTCACTAGCTGCCTCTCATCTGCTATTCATACCTTACATGGCCTACACAGGCGTTCCCCATAGAGATAGCTTAACACTTCTGTACGTACTTGCATTTGTCTTGTCCTTTTCTCTCTCTGGTGTTCCCACAAGTGTGCCAGTATGTCGCAGACATTCCACAGACATCCAGCCCTGCCAGCTCACCAGGACCACCTGAAGACTTAGCAGAGCACTGTATTGGACATCCTTCAGCTCCAAGCAGCCTACTACCTGCGATGGCAAAGAAAGGAACATCGAGACTGCGACATAAGCGAACACTTTACCAGCATCATCCTCTCCTCGGCCCACACCCTCAAGGGCCTCAGACAGGAGGTATATGAGTTGAAACTGCAAGTCACAGAATTCTGCAGAGAAACTGACACCTGCTCAACGAGAGAAAGCAAAGAACGGATGCAAAGAACCTCACAGAGTGGTGCGACAGAAGGAAATCACCAGTCTTCAGGAGGCTCTAACAGCTGCTGGACACCAAGCGCTGCTGGAAAAAGCCATCAGGCAGGACTTAAAAAGAGAACTGTTTCACACAAAGTCACTCTTAAAAACAACATATGTGGAACTAAATGAGAAAGACACCACAACTTAGGCCTTACAAGGCCACCTGCATAAAGACAGAGCTGAGGTCCAAACCCTGACTCAGCAATTAAAGAGGAGCTTACAGGGTTCAGAAAGAATTAACCAGTCCTACCGACTGCGCATAGACTTAAGCTAAAGACAGCCGGCTGAACATCACGTCGTCAGCAGTGCAAGCCCTCCATGCCTGTTCACAGCTACGAAAGGGGGGAAAGGGAGCCAAAGCCTTCTGCTTGACACTTCACAAGTCAGCTCCCTGAAAACCTCTGCAGCTGCAGCAAAAAAAAATTTTTAGGCGAACCGAAACAACGAGTGAATTCAGTGTCACAAATGAACTGAACTATGCTTGCAGACCACAAGGTGAACAGACATGGAAAACACGAAACAGAACTTCCCCTGGATAGCAGGCCCAGACCCCCTCAGCCAAGAGTTCGAACCTGCGAGGGGGGGCGAGAGCCACTGTTCACACGTCAACAACTAGCAGCCACAAGGGGGTGGGGCAGGGGCTTTTCCAGAGGATCACTGCAGACACACATACTGTGTGGCCCCACAGACCCCAACGAGCTGCCAGAGACAATACATCTGGCAACCTAAATACTGCAGAGACCCTGAGGAAATCAAAGGAGCTGATCCTGCAGTCTTACCAGCAGTTTAAACAAGCCATCATAAAGGAATTCTCAGACCCAGAGTCTGAACAGGGACTGATCGCTGCTGATTTTGAACTTCTCAACTCAGAATCCAAAGCGGGCACCATAAGGCACCCAGCATTGCCACAATGCAAAACCCTTCTACAGAAAGCCCTAGCCAGAAGAGGACAGAGCCTTCACCATGGCAACAGACCCAGGTTCCAGACGAACCACTGGGAAAAGGCATCCTCATCTTGCAAACACCATGGTATGTCCAACAGCAGTCCACCACAACATCCTCCTCCACACCCTTCACACAGTTTCCGAATGTAGGCTACACAAGGACAGCTGGACACGCCTACTTCTGGGTTACAGGAGCTGCTGACACTCGCAAAAGAGCTCCTTGAACAAAAAACTCAACTAAGGAGTATTGAGAAAGACAAACCTCTGACTCCTTGCCTGCTGCAACACATCATCAGGCCCCTCCAAGGAGAAGCATCCCTTGAAACCGGTCGACACCCCTAGAAGCAGCCAGATAACGTTGGATTGAGCAACGGGCCCACTTGCCCAACAGCGAAAGCTCTACCAACACAACTCAGGCAAGCTCAAGTCGGTGCCGCCACAAGAGCCAAGCGACACCGCAAACATCGGATTTCTAGTGACGTTGAGCAAAGCAGAGAGCTCACAACCACCTGCCGCTTTCCTGCCATCATCACTAGGTCAGTCTTAAACTCTCTGCACACTACAAAATCTCCGTAACAATTACCTGCAATCCCTGGAACTACCTGCACTCTCACCATTGAGAGTCTAACCCAGCTGTCCCACATCATGGGTAGCACAGATTGCCTACTGGCTAACAACATCAACAAACAACCATTTTACCCGGACTAACTCACTTCAGGATGAAAGGTGACACAGCCTCGACACCTGCTGCATAAGCTCGAGGACCCACACCTTGCTACAGCCTACATCACCACAGCACACCACCTGACAGCATCCACCACGGCACCACAACCACTCCTGGAGGCACCAACAGCCAAAGAGCCGCCACTGTCTCCCAGCCGTGAGTGGCAGGTGTGTGTTCGTTTGTTCTGCACCTTGACATCACTCGTTGTTGTCTATTCTATGGACAAAAACGTTCGAAAGGGGGGAATTTGTAGCGTCTGGACCACTCAAACACACAATATATATTTTGTTAGCTAGATTTAACAAATACTCTGTAACACCCCAGGAAGCCGAACAGGCCCCTGGTTCCATAGCAACACTGACACCAGATACTTTTACGACCTTGTGGAATGTGAGCAGGCTCTCAGCTGCCTTTGTCCAGAAGCAAGAGCACAAATGCACAGTGAAAAATGTACTTTTCTCTAATTAATTAATAGGAAAACCCTTCTTTGAATGAACAGTGTATCCTTCAGGTCATTGGGTATATTATTGTCATCGTGTATTTTGTCTTTGATATTTTTAGACTATTTTAGGCATGCTTGTGAGGGAACCCATTCCTGTCATCCTTTCACTGTAAGTAACTCTACCATGTTTAGTATCTATGAATTCGTATTCGGATGATCTAATTGAGAGTGTATATTGTATGTTTACACCTACGCAACATATTAGTGTTCTAAGAGTCTTTAGTAATTTTGATTCAAGTTTCATATGCAAAATACCATGCTTGGAGACAAAGTGTCGTAAAACCCTCCAGCAATTGCCAACTCCTGCTTGGAATTTCCATCTTTCTCATTGTACAAGCCCATCTTGAGAGGCGTGAATCTTTGCAGGCTTTAAAGGCCACACTTCATGTGACCCGCCTCAGTCGGTGGTTTGTTTTAATTCTGAGAGGATGTGAGAAGAACGCTCCCGGAAACCCTAAGCTCGTGCCAGGCCTTGGCCTTGTCCTTTCAATTTCACCAAGATCCTCTGACTCAAACTGGTTCTTTTCATTGACCCAAATTCAGCAAAGATCAACTGGAAACCTTAAGATTGCATCAGGAATCTCTTTCAGACAGACAAGACTCGCAAGTATCAAACTTAGTCTTATTAATTGATACATTAAGTATCAGTGACACCTTTTTACAAAGGTGTGTTTGAACTAAGAATCTGACATTTCCCTCAGGTGTAGATCTGCTGAATATGCAAATGGTTCCATAAATTTCATTCCTTATGTCTCTTTTCTGTTCTGAGTTAAGCTTTAACCCTTTCCTATACCAACTGTATGCGTGTGTGTGTGTATGCATTAGATTTCTTATATGCAATCTTAATTCCTTCATTTCCAAACATTAAACCATTGTGCTTTTATTGTGATGGAAAACTGCAGGGACCCCTTCAAAACTTGTCTTTTGTTGACAACAGATGGTTTCTAAGTGGTTCTCATAACAACTTTAGGAAGATAGTTGGTGTACTGTACTGTATGTTGTGCTCCCAAATGCACATTATAACTCACAGTAGATATGGAGTTTGTGTGTAGCGATGTTTACTGCAATACAAGCCATTTTGATTAAACATGCAGACCTACTGTACAGTCAGTAAAAATCAAACATTGTCATTGTACACACACAGCGCACTGAATTAAAATTTACCATGGACGTATAACTAAAGCTAAATGTAAAACAATAAAACACATCACGCCACCTACACATGAATGTTCTCCACATTATGACTTGAGCATCAACTTGACACTCAATTGAAACACCGCAAAATAAACGTACATGATATACATTTGTCAAGCATATGACATCTATTACCACCCTAGTCACAAAAATGATACTTAGAGTGACGCGATGAGTCAGTAACACATGCTACAAACAAAAACCCACACATTCTCGCAGATGAGAAGCATCTGTGGGCCGAATCAAAGACAACGGAAGACATGTAATCTCTTTTTGATTTCAACACTCAGACTAATCAGCTGATGAAATCTGCAGTGAAACTGATGGAGAAAACATGACCTCAGAGCAACTCTGATACAATCTTTTATGCAAAAAGCATCCTTTGAAGAGAGACGAATGATTAATATACTCCCCTAAAACTATCAGCATGCAGTGCGAGGGTAGTGACTTCTACAAAGCTGAGCAAATGCATAGAGAGACTAGAATATATACTAAACAAAAATACTATAAAGTATTTTTTCAGGTACAATTCTGGTTCCTTAATGGTTCTATTAACAATTATTTTAGTACTTTTTGAGGATGAAAAGTAGTGCAATTTCATTGTAAAACACAGAAAGATGTTTATTAATTAGACTAATGCTGTATATTTTAATTGACTTACAAGAACTGCCTCAATCAGACATTTGGGAGTTGTACTAAACTGGTAATGCTATAAGAATCTAGTCATAATATTAATTTGTTTGAAAATTGAATCACGCTAAAACTGTACTGTTTTGATTCACTAAAAAGAACCGACTCATAAGATTCATTTGTTTGGGAATTACACTGGTAATACTTTATGGTTTTCATTCACTAAAGAGAATCAGCTGATAAGATTTATTCATGTGGGAATTAGACTACACTGGTAAAGCTGTATGGTTTTCATTCATTAAAAACAATCAATTAAATATTAATTGGCACCACACTGGTAAAGCTTTAAGGTTTTGATTCACTAAAAAGAACCTGGTCAAATATGAATTAATTTGAAAATTGGACCACACTGGTAAAGCTGTATGGTTTTGATTCACTAAAAGAACTGACTTGTTTGGGAGTTTGACTACCCCATGATGCTTGACCACGCCCGTTTTGGATTACTCTTTTGTCTTGCCCTCTATATACCTACTCGCCATTGTTTGACCCATGCCTGCTATGACCACGTCTCTGTCTAATAAAAGCCTGCAGATGGAGTCGCACATCTCACGTCTCGTTCGTCCCGTAACAGAATACTCGGCCTCACAACGATCCAGCGGCTTCTCGGATGGACATTGGCCAGGTATGGATACGGCAAGAATATTGTTAGCCCTTAAACTGGGCACACGATCGCTGGAAGGCTATATTCAAGAGTATTTAGCCATCGCTAATTATTCAGATCTGCCGGACAGTGTACTGTTAGACTTTTTTTGTGAGGGTATCAATGAACCTTTAAAAGACACAATTAATCCGTGAGGGTCCCCGTTCTTCTCTAAGTGATTTTATGGATTATGCTGTTGTCTGTTGGTTCAGCGTTCACTGTGGGTATCGTGGTGGAACGCGACCCCACACTCACTCGTGTAATGGCGGTCGCACTAGAGCACGCTCACAAGATGGCAGCGACAGCGGAGCCTGATCGCAAAATGGTGGACACAACAGCTCCCCATTATGTCACAGCTGCCAATCCTGAGTCAAGTCAAGTCACAGTTGATCTTCATGAGTCCAGTCAAGCCACAGTTGATCTTCATGAGTCCAGTCAAGTCACCGTTGATCTTCCAGAGTCAAGTCAAGTCAGAGTTGCTCTTTCTGAGTCAAGTCAAGTCACAGCTAATATTCCTGAGTCAAGTCAAGTCACAGCTAAACTTCCTGAGTCAAGTCACGTCTCAGCTGACCTACCAGAGTCTCGACACTTCACAGCTGATCGTCCAGAGTCTTGTCACGTCACAGCTGATCATCCAGAGTCTCGTCTTGTCACAGCTGACCTTCCAGAGTCTCGCCATGTCTCAGCTGTCCGTCCAGAGTCTCGTCACGTCTCAGTTGATCTTCCAGAGGCCTGCCAAGTTTCATCGGATCTTCCAGAGCCATTTCACGTCATGTCTGCCACCCCAGAGCCACGTCTGGTTGCGGTTGTCGTACCACAACCCTCCACTGTCCTATCAAGGGAACCTGTTATCAAGCGTCAGAGGTTGGCATTCAGCGTGGAGGATCCACCGCTGGTGTCAGCACGCACAGCTGGTATCCCCAAACCCACTCACTGTGCCCTCTTGTTCCTGAACTGATTCCCCTGTCTGCAGCACTTCCCGTATAGGGGGGTTACTTTATGGTGTATCTGGGCCGCGTACACCACCACCGATTTGCTAGAGGCAGCGGCACCAGCTACAACATCTCCAGAGGTGGCTGCTTACGCTGCAGAACCTCCCGAGGTAAGCGGTGCCCGCTGCTGTGCTCCCAGAGGCCACAGTGTCCGCTGCAGTCTCTTCAGAGGTGGCGGCGCAGGCTGCAGAACCTCCCGAGACGAGGTTTTGAGGCAAACTGTCACTTGCTTCAGTTCCTTGCGTGGTGGTGGCGCCCATGATGATCTCCGGAACCGTCTGATCCTTGCCGAGAGGCCATTACCAAACTTTCGTCTCTCCCTTTCACGTCTAGGAGGCCGTCTGTGAACCTTCTTCCTGTTCTGGTCACGGCTAGGGAGTGCTGTGAAACTCTCTCTGCCTGTCCTGTCACGCTATGGAGGCCGCCTGAGAACTATCTGCCTGTTCTGTCCGGCTATGGAGGCCGTCTGTTAACTCTCTGCCTGTCCTGTCATGGCTACTATTAACTTTGTCTGCCTGACCGGCCCGAGAAGGCACCTCTGACCCTTTTTCGTCCTGTTCTGAACCAGCCATGGGGGTTGATTGTGAACTGTCTGTCACAGCCCAAAACCTGCCTTTGAACTCTTACCCTGCCTGTCAGAGCCCAGAAATTATAGATGCACCCCTATCTTTCTCCTTACCCCTGTCACTGCCACAGAACCATTCATGAACTTTCTCCTTATTCTTTTTCCCCAAGTGTGTCTAAGTCTGAACTATCTGTCTTGCCAGTCCCTCAGTCAAGGAGTTACTAATGGAATGTTCTGTTCCATATAGTGTCAAAACCCATGAATCGGTTCCTGATTATCTGTCTGTCTCACTAATTTCAATAATAGGTCTGTTAACTCTGTCAGTCCTGTTTCAGTCATGTTCTGATTGAACTATCTGTCTGCCAGTTTCAGTCATTGATATGTCTACCAGTCCAGTTTCAGTTAACACACCTAATTTTGAATGTCTCCTCCCCATCCAGTTTCAGTCTGTGAGCCTGCTTATGAACTGTCTGCCTCTCCAGTTCCTGTCAGTGAGCCTGCTTATGAACTGTCTGCCCATTCAGTTGTCATCAGGGAAACTATTGATGAACGTTTTGTGCACCCTGCCTCGGCCCTTGGGGTCATAAAAGGTCCTGCTCTGTCTGTCTCGTGTATCTCAGTGTTCCCTAGGTCCCAGTCCCTGCCGTGGTCTTCTGTCCGGCTCAGGTGGTCTTCTGCTCCGCCGTGGTGGTTTCCTACTCAGTCTTCTCCGTGGTTGTGGTCTTCTGCTCTGTCTGCTCCTCCCTGGTGGACTTCTGTTCCATCTGCTCCACCCTGGTGGGCTTCTGCTCAGTCTGCTCCGCCCTGGTGGGCTTCTGCTCCGTCTGCTCCGCCCTGGCTCCTTGCTCTGTCGGTTCCATCCTGGTTCTCTGCTCCTCCCTGGTTTCGCCGGTTCCGCTTGGGTGCCCTGCTCTGCCTGATCTGCTTCAGTCCCTGGTCTCTCCTCTTCCTCGTGGACCTGGCCCTCCGTCCCTCCCCTTGTTCCGCCTCCGCTCCACCGCCCTCCTGGATTATATTGATTGGGGGGCCGCTATGTCACGAATCCTGTCCGCGGTCTTCCATCTGCTCGCCATCAGAGGTCACCTTCCGATTACATTGACTCTCACACTACACAAACTGTTACACGTCACCCTGGACTACATTTCCCATGCTCCATTGCACTAATCACAAGCTCACCTGAAACCAATCACACACACTACATAAGCCACACTCAAACCATTACAGACTTCCGAGTATTGTTAGCGTTTATCTCTCTACTAGCGATAGCAACTTTACGGAGCCACTCTGAGTTTGTTCTGAGTCTAATCTAGTCCTGTTCATTGCCTGATTCTTCCGTGTCTTGATCCCAGCCTGTTTGCCTCGTCCTGTCCGTTTTCTGCCCTGCCCTGTTTGGATATTGTTTGCACCTCGCTTGGACTATTGCTTGTCTTGAATTACCCGTTTGCTTCACCCTCAGGATATTGTTAGCCGCCGATCGACCATGCCAGTTTTGGATTACTTTTTTGTCTTGCCCTCTATATACCAATTTGTCATTGTTTGACCCATGCCTGTTATAACCACGTCTCGGAAATAAAAGCCTGCAGATGGATCCGCATGTCTCACGCCTCGTTCGTCTCGTAACAATATGTGCAATATTTTAACCGAGCACTCACTAATGGAGTTTAATGTCACAGTTATGTTAGAACGCATCTCATTTTTGTTTCTGTGGCGGTGCGTCGGGCTCGTCATGGGGCGCGTGGGCCAGAGCTCTGTATGACTGATTTATTCATTTAATTTAACTTTACTCCAAATAAATGAACTTACCTGTTTTAAATACTTTTATATTTAACGTGTTAGTTTATGTTCAATGTTTAGTGTTAAACTGTTGGTCTTTAAAATAAATCTATTTTAGATTTTCACAGTTGACTGATTTTGCAGACCTTTTAGACTGATAACTTCCGTGCTCTGATGCGGCAAATTTGTCACAGGACGCGTGGTCCTAATAGCGATGTATGACTGTTGTATATATATATATATACAGTGGGTACGGAAAGTATTCAGACCCCCTTAAATTTTTCACTCTTTGTTATTTGCAGCCATTTGCTAAAATCATTTGTTAATTTTTTTTTCTCATTAATGTACACCCAGCACCCCATATTGCCAGAAAAACACAGAATTGTTGACATTTTTGCAGATATATTAAAAAAGAAAAACTGAAATATCACATGGTCCTAAGTATTTCAGACCCTTTGCTGTGACACTCATATCTTTAACTCAGGTGCTGTCCATTTCTTCTGATCATCCTTGAGATGGTTCTACACCTTCTTTTGAGTCCAGCTGTGTTTGATTATACTGATTTGACTTGATTAGTAAAGCCACACACCTGTCTATATAAGATTTTACAGCTCACAGTGCATGTCAGAGCAATGAGAATCATGAGGTCAAAGGAACTGCCTGAAGAGCTCAGAGACAGAATTGTGCAAGGCACAGATCTGGCCAAGGTTACAAAAAATTTTCTGCTGCACTTAAGGTTCCTAAGTGCACAGTGGCCTCCATAATCCTTAAAAGGAAGACATTTGGGACGACCAGAACCCTTCCTACGAAAGCCATTCACCGTAACAAAAATCCGGCCAAACTGAGCTATCGGGGGAGATGAGCCTTGGTGAGAGAGGTAAAGAAGGACCCAAAGATCACTGTGGCTGAGCTCCAGATATGCAGTCGGGAGATGGGAGAAAGTTGTAGAAGTCAACCATCACTGCAGCCCTCCATTTGTCGGGGCTTTATGGCAGAGTGGCCCCGACGGAAGCTCGTGCAAGACACATTAAAGCCTGCATGGAGTTTGCTAAAAAACACCTGAAGTACTCCAAGATGGTGAGAAATAATATTCTCTGGTCTGATGAGACAAGATAGAACTTTTTGGCCTTAATTCTAAGCGGTATGTGTGAGAAAACCAGGCACTGCTCATCACCTTTCATCACCTGTCCAATACAGTCCCAACTTTGAAGCATGGTGGTGGCAGCATCATGTGTGGGGGTGTTTTTCAGCTGCAGGGACAGGACGACTGGTTGCAATCGAGGGAAAGATGAATGCGGCCAAGTACAGGGATATCCTGGATGAAAACCCTCTCCAGAGTGCTCAGGACCTCAGACTGGGCGAAGGTTTACCTTCCAGACAATGACAATGACCCTAAGCACACAGCTAAAAAAACGAAGGAGTGGCTTCACAACAACAACTCTGTGACTGTTCTTGAATGGCCCAGCCATAGCCTCTGACTTAAATCCAATTGAGCATCTCTGGAGAGACCTATAAATGGCTGTCCACCAACGTTTACCACCAACCTGACAGAACTGGAGAGGATCTGCAAGGAGGAATGGCAGAGGATCCCCAAATCCAGGTGTGAAAAACTTGTTGCATCTTTCCCAAAAAGACTGATGGCTGTATTAGATCAAAAGGGTGCTTCTACTAAATACTGACAAAAGGGTCTGAATACTTAGGACCATGTGATATTCAGTTTTTCTTTTTTAATAAATCTGCAAAAATGTCAACATTCTGTGTTTTTCTGTCAATATGGGAAGCTGTGTGTACATTAATGAGGAAAAAAATTAACTTAAATGATTTTAGCAAATGGGTGCAATAACAAAGAGTGAAAAATTTAAGGGGGTCTGAATACTTTCCGTACCCACTGTATATATATATAATATATATGAACAAATTTTTTTTAAATATTTCAATATTTAACATGTTTATCAGTATTTTTGAAAGTATATTATTTCGATTATTGCTGCTTTCATGGGCTCTCTCTCACGCGCCCACATGGTTTAAAACAGTTATGAAAGCCTATGACAAGTACAGAGAGTCTTCTGTACTTCAGAGAGGCTCTGGGGTGGCAGACATGATCTCACAGGCGGGCGATATGACAATTTGAAAAATGACCATATCACCCAACACTAGTCCATGCTTTTGTGCTTACCAGGGAACACAGGCTAACACGTTAAAAAAGAGGCAACACAAATGATCTCTATACCTGCACAGTGAAGCATGTACATGTTAATATTTCAACTAGAAATAAAGTATTTTCTTTTCTTTTTATTATTAAACAATGCAGAACAATCTGTGAATTGCATTATCAAATTTAACTTGAAAAATCATAGTAAGACACCATAAATAACCTTGCATTACTTTCACAATAACTATTCTGAAAATATCTAGACCAGTTGTTCTCAACCAGAGGACCAGGGCCTACTAGGGGGCCTCAGCAACTTCTCTTCAACTTCAAATGTATGTCTCTGTCTCATATATCCAGGAAAACCTGAATAAATTAGGTAGCCTAATTTTAAAAATGTGATTTGTAAACATAAAAAAGTCATGCAAATAACAAAATCTTAAAACCCCATGTGCATGTTATAATGAAATTTTTTCTTGTTACGCCAAATCTAAAAATAAATCACGATGACCGGAAAAGTCATGTAAATTCATGCGTTAAAAAGAATGGAACCCCTGAAGGACATTCAGTTCCTAAAACTATTGTAATTTAATTATTTTAATTGTATTTATAATTATTTAAGGTTTACGTCCTTTTTTAATTGACAGAAACAAGGAAGGTCCATAGATTAAAATAAGTTTTGAAAACAAAACTAAGGCTAGGGGGCCTTCGAATATGTCTGTGGACAATTTTGTGTGTGTTGGTGTACCTGTTTTTCTATTCTGGTGGGGACTTAAACCTGAATGCACACAGACTCATGGGGACTCGTGTCACGGTGGGGACCTAAATTGAGGTCCCCACGGGTAAACAAGCTAATAAATCACACAGAATTAAGTTTTTTGAAAATCTAAAAATGCAGAAAGTTTCCTGTGAGGGGTAGGGTTGGTGTAAGGCGATAGATATATGGTCTGTACAGTAGAGAACCCATCACCCGTGTGTGTGTGTGTGTTTTTTTTCTGAATTGCCACATCGTGTTCAGTGACAAATGTAGTCACAAAATAATAGACATCACCTCGATATCAGATCACAAGCGGTCACAGGAGACTTAACTGAGATATTAATACCAAGTGTAAATCTGTCTCACCTCACCACTTGTGATCAAATCACCTGAAACTGATCTTAACGGCAGGCTAGTAGTGACAAAAGACCCGTCACACACATCAACTGACGACCACACCCTGATATGTCTGTCCTTGACCCCAGGGGGCACAGCTGCTCTGTTCTCAATACTACAATGGACTACAACAAAAGAAAGAAGAGAAAATGCCCAATTAGAAACACCATTAATCCTAGCCTTGGGCACACTGCCTGTATTTGCGTACATACACATTTGTGGGTCTATATGGGTGCAGAAAGTAACCTGACACAGCAGTGCGGTCAGCTCTGTCTGCTGTCTTTGTTGCCGCCACACAAAGAGGGAAAAGATCTGAGAGGGTGAACGGGGGCTTTCCCCCAGCCTCAGCTTGTGAACAACTGTGTGTCTTCTGTTATGGCAAATACTTTCATGGAAAAATGATGCTTGTAGACCTGAGCCAGAACAACTGGTCCTCTTCAATGGAAAATGCTGATACCAGAGACAACTGGAGCTGTAACATGGTTAAACAGAGTGCTGAGTCAGTGAGGGAAGTCTGGTTTTTGAATAAGAGGCAGGCAGCTCCCGACACAGTGAAGAGCGCTAGCAGATGTTTAGACTTCATTAGTGCTTCCATGTAAACTCTCAAGTTAAAACAGGAGAGATGGTGGAAGGGAAATAAATAATGAAAGAAAGAGGGATGACAGAGAAAGCAGATTTCAGTATGTAGTTGTGGGTGGCAGCTGATGAAGCACTGACCTGGACCAAGTAGGCTGAAATTAAAATATGTAGGTGAGAGAGGAGTAAGCTGTGCCACTTTTTACTTAAGAGTTTTTGGAAAAAAGGTTTATGCACAGTTTTTGAACCTATGGTTTTTGAACCTCAAAAATCTACACACAAAACCACAAAACACACACAACATGCAAAACGTCACACATATCTTGCAAAAGCAAACACATTCAAAACTATTTTAACTCTTCTAAAAAAGATATTTTGTAAAACACTACTCTCGTGTGTCTTTTGCTCGTTCAGAGTGCAGTGGAGTGCACAGGGGTTTGTCATAGAACTCACACATACATGCATATACACTGTGTATATATAGTATGTATGTATGTATGTACAACTGATGAATTTTACAAAGATATGCAACTGAACTGAATCAATACTGAACTGACTTGAGCTTTAGCTGTATGACATTATTGACTGTATATAATATATATTATATATATATATACTGTATATTATATAGAGAGAGCGAGAGATAGAGAGGAGAAAGAAATTGCAATGGGGCAAAAATAATTTATCTCTCAAACCCTGAGTTTTGATTTCTAAGTGAATAAATTACACATGATCACTGGGTGTAGGTCATCAGAAAATGAGCGTGGCATTTAAATGGAAGTCTTTCCCAAATGAAACAAAAGAGCTGTTATGATGTGAGTAATGTAAAAAACTGTGTTTATGGTTTTGCGAAAAGTTTGTTTTACAATAGCAAACTGAGATTAAAGTATGTAATGACTTGGTCTGTTTGTTAAAAAATGGCAGACAGACAGAATATTCAAGACACGCTTGAAAACAATTATTAGGGGTGGGCGATATGACCAAAGTCTTTTATCACGATATGAGTGATTTTATTTCACGGTAATGATATATATCACATTATAGTTATTTTTGCTTTAAATAAGGGCTTTATGAGAAATATTGAGAAATATATGAGAAATTATTAGAAATTTTCTAATTCTTGTCACCAGTGTGAATATCACAAAAAACTAATGCTAGTCTAAATGAAAAAAAAAACTAAAATAAGAATAAGAATATAATTACAAGCAATAGGACAAAGGTAGAACAAATAAATAAGAAATGCTACATACATTGTATAAAGTAATCAAATGTATAAAAACATTCTTCACTGTGTAAATTAAATATATATTTCCTCTTATTAAAGTTACAAAAGTGATTTAGTCAAGAGTAGTGAGAGATTTTCTCTCTTTTGTTGTTTGATTAACACGAATGACAGCCAGCAGGAGAATCATACTGCTGTCACTTTAAAATCTGCCCAGATCCAATATACTGTTACAATGCGTAGTTTTCTTTCTCAGCTGTTTGCTTGCACTTAAGACCTAAATTACTGTGTTTATGAGGATACTTGAAAAGATGGGCATTTTGACACATACAAGTGTGTGTATTTAACTGTTCAAGGCCTATAAAGCGGCAAAAATAACTAATAACGTTCAATACTCCCACGCACTATGAGCACCATCTTCATGTGCATGCACCTCTCAGACAGCGCGTGCATATAGCAAAATGAGATCTTTTTCGCTGATGATTGCATTTTTCAACAGCTTAAAATCACTTGTTTTTAAACCGCAATGCTTAAAAATGCATGAAAACAGTAAGTTTTCGTGAACATGTAGCACGAATTTCCCGTGAGCATGTAACCGTGATAGAGACAATAGTCCAAAATCTCAACTGGTCGGTTGACCAATTTCGACCGGTTAATGGCTAGAAAAAGAGCTTTGTTGTCATGTGATGATGGCTAGAGTATTACACTCTACTAAAATGTGTAAAGCCTAACTAAGCTAGCAATAAACTTCTTTCACACATCAACAAAAAAAAATAATCAAAAAGAGTTTAAAACATTTTCCAGCTTCAGCAACAAACCGTACTGGGACATAAGCCACTGACAGTCACAGGAGGTTCTCCACTTAAAAACTACTAAGACAGACAGAAAGAATCGATGTAAATGCTACTCACAGAAATCTCATTTGAAAGCATTGTTAGCAATTAGAACTTCTAAGGTACCACAACCTTTAGTCCTATGACCTTAATTAATACTTAAATGAATTAACATCAAATTATTAACTGTATTTCACCTTGGAGCAAAAGTAGGATTTCTTACTGACGTTGTCAGTGATCACAAATAGTTTAATCCACAGTATTTTTTTTGGGATGTCTTTAAAATTGTATAAAGCTATCCAATCTCCTGGATCCTCCATAGACGTACATAAAAAAAGAGCAAAATGTTGTGTGATTATATGGGAGAGTTTCTAAGGTACAGTTGCTCAGTAACATTTTAAGGTCATGGCTTAGTGAAGGCTCAGTTGTACTTTCACTTGCTGTTGTTGTTTAAAGCAGCTACGTAAGCAGTTTCAGGGACAAACAAGGCCTTATCCTCCATAACCTGGTGTGATTCAGGCCCCTGGCACCAGACCACCTCAGAAAAGCTGAAATGTGAGTATAGGGGAGCAGAGAGAGAAAGCCACAGAGAATAGAGTCAGTGGTGAGTCAGGCTGAAATCAGGATGTGAGCTGGAATCAGTAGTGTATCATCTGAGCTGTGTCAGCTTCATGAAAAAGGTGACTGCACCAGAGGAACTGTATACTTCACTACAACTATAAACATGAATCATGGTCTCAGCACACCTGGACAGGCTGAACACGATACTTCTATAAAACACACTCACTTCACCCTGTAGGTTTCTGCCTGTAGTGATGAAAGGTAGAGATGAATCTGTGAACATTGTCATTAGTGACTGTGTCTTTGTATGCCTGGGAAATTTAGAGTGACAAACCAAAAGAACAAGATGATCTTTCTTCTCTTGTCTGTCGTTATCTGTTTGTCCATATATGGCAATGTTTTGAGCCCTCATTGCCATCGCTGTAAACACTGGCGCTTTCACTGTAATCAGTGTTTTGGTAACCTTGAGAATGGTGTGTGGAGCTTTTCTCAACGGGTTGCTGCTGATGTGCCCTTAGTTTGTTTGCATATTTTTAACATTAGACATTCTGAATACTTTTTGGAAGCTACAAGTAAAGTTACTCTTTAAATGTGTTATAATAGTTGCTTTTATTTTTTTTAAAGAACTGAATGCTTTTATTCAGCAAGGTTGCATTAAATTGATCAAAAGTGACGGTAAATACATTTATAATGCTACAAAAGATTTCTATTTCAAATAAATGCTGTTCTTTTGAAATTTCTATTTGCCAAAGAATCCTGAAAAAAAACGGTTCAGTGTTTCCACAAAAATGTTAAGCAGCACAACTGTTTGAACTGTTTCTTGAGCGGCATATTAGAATGATTCCTGAAGGATCATGTGACACTGATGGCGGAAGTAATGGATGGTGAAAATTCACCTTTTTCATCACAGTAAAAATTTTATAAATTATATTTTAAAATATATTAAAAAAGAAAACAGATTATTTTCTATTTACATTATATATAATTTAATTATTTAAATTGTAACATTTAAAAAAAATAAATTTTTTTTTACTGTATTTCTGATTAAATAAATGCAGCCTTGGTCAACATAAACTTTTTTCAAAAACATAAAGAAAATCTTTTTTTTTTCTGTTGAACCCCAAACTTTCAGTTGTGTGCAAACAGTTGTGTATAACGTTACTTTTTTGTTCATGTAATTTCTGTTGAAGTCTGTTTCCACCTCAGATTTAAAAAAGAAAAAAGAAAAAAAAGAAAGATTTTATTTCTGGCAAATGTGACTTAATTTATTGTACTTTATATCTCACAATGGCAACTTTATATCTAACAATTGCGACACTATTTCTTGTAATTGACTTTTATGTCTCACAGTTGTAACTTTATGTCCTACTTATGACTATATCCTCTAACTGCAAATAATTTGTATTTTTTTATACTTTTTCACAATGCAGCCATTGCTCACAACTAGCACACATATTATTATTTTTTCTTTATTCTTGAGGTGAAAACAGGCTAAAATAAATTAGCCACACAGTGTTACCAAACTGAATTTCAAAATGAATGATTGTCTTCAAACTGGTCCCACCATCTGTCATTGGTTGTACAAATAGATGTGTTGGACTAGCATGAAGAAACATTACTTTCCTTAAAAAGTAGTGATGTTGGGAATAATAATATATCGTTACATGTAACATTCCATTATGCTGACTGCAATATGTGTCGTCAGCATGTGCAATACTAGCATCTGAGAGGAGGTTTTGAAACATCACTTTCCCAGCCTCTCCCAGCATTGATCCAGCAGAGTGGGAGAAGATCTGGAGCTTAGCTTTACAACCTACGCACCAGCCCTCACAAGAAACACAGAAAAGCCACAGCCTGCACTTCATAGAATGTGTAGCAGGGAGCCCTCCACCCCCAATAATCACATGCTCACTTCTCCATATTACACTGAGAGTGATACTAAACCCTGAACCAGACTGTCAGTGCCTCTGAATGCCAGCATGTGCTACGAGCACTCGTTTGAGCCAGCGATGAGAGACCTCCCTTCTCTTAATCATGGCAAAACACATGAACAAGTTGGGCAGCACAGCAGTGCCTGCGTCATAAAGAGCTATGGCGCTAGCCCTCTTCAAAGCTGCCAGCGAACGTATTTTGACAGTGAGGGGAGTCCAGAGGGGCGTTAGTAATTTAGGAGCTGAACTCCTGCTTTAAGAATTGTGCTAGCGTGAGTCAGAGGTTGCAGGCTGGTGTTTTGCTCGATACCTCATTAGAGTGTGAGGAGCAGTGTGGTCTGGCCTGACTTTCAGAGAACGCTGGACAGCAGCCTAAACCTCTGAGTGAAGCCATCACATAGTCTTGAGAAGTTCTTCAGTTTAATTAAGTTTAAATGTCTCAAACTGCTGTGGTGTAAAGCTGAAGTGTGTAATTTCAGAGCCATTAAAATGCCAATATCATCACAACATCTTAATAGCAGTGAACGGTTTTAAACTTTTAAATGCCACGGATCTTCAAAAATTATGGCAAATACACCTTTTTATATAACAGAGAGCAAGGAAAATACATTTATAAATGTTTAGAAGATGCTTCCAGCTTCCTGAGATGTACTGTATTCTCAGCAAAAATGAGATTAATTTTTTTTTTTAAATGTTGAGGATCAAGTTATGGACCTGCTGTGCGGACATTCGTTTTTGAAAAATGGTGGTTCATTGTGTGAATAATGTTTGATACAGTGAGATACGTGTTTACTCCAGCAACATTCTGCATGATTCTCACAATGAATAATATTGTCTAGAGGCATAGTTGTCATATTGCTACTTCGAGCCCAATTCTAATTTGAATAAGAAAGGAAAGTTGCCTTAAATATCATTTTAATGAGTACAGTGTGTTTTCCTGACTACAAGCTAGAAGACTAGTATGTGTGTTGTGTGTGTGTATATAATATATATCTTATATATATATATAATCTATAGATCTATATATAATTATATACATGCCCTAGATCAATGAGGTTTTTTCCTTCATTTTATGATCCTCATATATAATACATAATAAAAATTATTACTATGTATTTTTGGCCAGATGTTTGACATTCAGATTTCCTTCCAGATGCTATAATTGCTGCTTCCCATGTTAATCTAAATTATTTGTAATTGTTATCAGTTTTCTGGTTCAGTATCTTTTTGTTTTTTTTTCTGGTAACTTTCGCTATGCCCGATTGTGAACTATGAAGTCAGGTATTCAAAACTTTGCAAACAGTTTTTTTTTTTTTAAGATGTAACTGTATGTCAACCAAAACCTGGAACTAGAGTTTAAAACTCTGGGGTCGCAATTATTATTTTTTTTTCAATTTATTTATTTATTTTGCTTTTGAAAGACGGCTCTTATGTTCACCAAGGCTGCATTTATTTGAAATAACAATACCTTGGTCATTGCGGTGCATGTTCTGACAATCAAAAGCCTTAGAATTCAGTTAGCCATTCGAATAAAGCATTCAAACAGCTGGGGGTTTAACCCTCAAAGCATGTAGTTACTGCGGGTGGAACACTGGACCTGTAACAGGTTAAATACGAAATCATATTACATAGTAGCGATGCAAAGGGGCAGAAAATTTCCGGTAAAATTTATGGGAATTATTTGGAAATTTGGGGAAATTTATAAAACTATATACAAACATAAATATAAACATTTAGTTTGATCATAGGCTCACAATACCAACTATCTAACTCAATAGATGAGATACACATTAAAATTACATTTTTTAGGTTTTTTTGGGTGGGAATCGGGTGATGCTTTTTTTTTCAGGATTTTCTTGATGAATGAAACTAGGGAAAGATGCGCATGACAACCATGCGATTCCGCGTGCAGCCCTATGAACACTTGTGAACAGTGTTTATTTCAAATATAAGTATTTTCCAACAATAAAGTCTTAATATGACTTTTATATTCAATTTAACATCTTGTTGAATACAAGTATTAAGTTATTTTAAAAAAGAGAACGATACTGACTTCCCAAACTTTTGTTAGTGTATTGTTAAAAAGGAGTTATATTTTAAATAACGCAGTTCTTTTTTTCCTTTTTTTTTTACGCTCTAGTCAAAGAATCCTGAACAATAATCACAAGGTAATAAAAAATATATATACATTAACAGCACAATTTTTCCAAAATTATAATAATAAGCATATATGATTTTCGAGAATCATGTGACCGGAGATTGGGAGTCATGATTCATCAGCTTTGCTTCACAGAAATTAATTTTATTTTAAAGTATATTAAAATAGAAATCCATTATTTTAAATTGTAATACTGTGCAATATTACTGTTTTGTTCTGTATTTTTTATCAAATAAATGAAGGCTTGATGAGCAAAAGATATGCAATGTTTAAAACATTAAAATAGTAATGTTTCCAAACTTTTGACCAGTACTGTACTTTTGTATGATAACAGAAAGCTGGCTAGCAGAAAGAGCATTACAGCTTGAGCTAGTTTATACCTCATTCATTGTCAATGAAATAGTGCTAACTTGCTTAGATTTTTCATATCTTGATTTTACTGGCTAGTTAGCTACTGTATAAACACTTTTTGGTTTTTACTAGTTAAACTTGAATCCCATAGGTAAAATATATTTAGAATATCAAAACTTAGATGTAGTCTTTGGGCTCAAATGCAGCAAGTGTGGCTTCAGAGAAAATGCAGGGGAATCCCCCTCTTAGGTGTCTAGAGGGGATTGTGTGTTTGGGGGAGGGTCATTTTTAGACTTCTGTTTTATTATCTCACTTAAATGTTTGTTCCAGTCTATGGTTTGTTTAGTCAGTCTATTTGTTTTTACAATGGTATAGCCTAATTTAGTTGCACAGTATATTACACACAGCACAAGGAAGTTTTAAACATGTTTTTGTTATATTCATGTAATTTATATGAATACTTACCAAGATGGACATTTTGATATTGTGTGTGAACACATTTAAGAAATGATCTGTTCATGTTATGTAGGAAAGCACGGTGCATGTAGGGGTGTGGCCTCAATAGCCCTGCAGTAAGCAGTGTGCTGTGTGCATGTGATTGAGCAGTGTGTAGGGTAGAAATTAATCTGAAATTGCATTTAATCAGGTTGTTTTAACCAAGATTATGCTGCAAGATTTTTTCTCAACTATACATTTAAGTCCCCAGTTCCTGCAATTTTGCAAATTTCCAGTTTATTCCCATATATTCCCATGGAAAGTTTCCAGTCTTGAAAATTCCTGGAATTTTGCAACCCTATTACAGAGTCAGCTGAATTCCTCCTCATGAAGAGGGCACAGTGCTGGAATGATTGTGTTAAGGGAAAGGGGTGAAGAGTTCACTTGGAGTCCTGTAGCGGGGGTAATGAAGCATAATGGAAGCGTGTTTTAAACATGGTTCTGCTGAGACCAGCAGGAGAGCTAAAACTTGAGATAGCTGTTCCTCTCATCTCTTTTAGAGAATCAGTGTAGAAGAAAGCAATCTGTTTCTCCTTTTATATTTGATCTTTCTTTAAAACTCTTTTCAGGCAAACTCAAATGTCCTTTCCCATTATTCTGTGACTTCAGTACATTCACCTCTATGAGGGAAATTGATTTGAGTGGTTGTGAAGTGCTAAATTGTCTTGCCTGCCATAGTCAAGTAGACGTTTGGTCTTTTCTTGTGTGAGGAGAAGGGTGAGGAGTGTTACAGTGACAACATTTTTCTTACGCTGTCTCTATTCCTTTATTTTTCACTATGTGTGTGCCACTTCTGGTTTGCACTGATATTTCTATGCATGTACTGTGAGTTTAATTTATATGGCCAGACTGAAGTCGGAGAGCTAGAGCTGCACCTCCTGTCTTAGAAAAGACATGGTCTTCATATTAAAGGCTCTCTGGGAGTCAGGAAAAGCTGCTTAAACCATCCAGACAAGAGAAAGTATGAGAATGAAAAATGGAGTGGAAGTTGTGGAGCCCAAGGAAGAGGGGGCAAGAAAGAGACCGTCTAGATGACAACAGAGGAGATGTGAAGAGGGAGGCTGCTGAGAGGGGATGAGACAGACAAGTCGGGAGTCAGTGGACAAGTGTTGGAGGTTATTTTCCGGCTGTTATCGGCCTGTTATCAGAGTGCTGGTAACTGTCTGACATATCTATGTCTGTCCTGTGGAGTCTGCAGATTTCATATTCCACATTTAATGATTTTTTTGACTGTGTTTGTTTGGTTGAATTTCGTCAGAAGCATCTGGATGCAAAGAAATAGTTCACCCATAAATACAAAATCTGGTATTATTTACTCACACATTCCAAACCCGTATGTTATGTTAAACACACAAAAAATAGTTTGTGTACATTGACATGCATAATATTTAATTTCATATTCAAAGTGGCACTTCTGAATTCATGCGGTAGCTTGGTCTTTGGTTCTCCAGTATAAGTTTTAACCAATGTCATGATGTCAAACCACATATTAAATATATTTGAAGGAATAAAGTATTTTTATGATAATAAAATGTAATTTGAGTGCTGCAGTGGATGTGACAATTATCCTTGAATAATGACTAATCATTCCCTACACAAAGCTATTGTATCGACTTCAAAGCACTTGACAATAGCATTCGTGTTGTATAGACTACTTTAATGGCTTTTTGTAATGATTTCATTCTTGTTTTTTGGAACTTGACAACCGGTGGCCACTATGAACTGCCACTGTATGGAAATAAAATCTATGTGACAGTTCTTAAAAACATATTTTTGGTAGAAAACTAATGGCATACAGGTTTGGAATGACATGCGGGTGAGTTAATAATGATGCATTTAATTTAATTTTTGGATAATTGTTCCTTTAAAGGTGCTGTAAGAGATTCAGAAGTCTTGCTAACTTTCACCACATTTTTCACCACCACCACTGAATTAGATGGTCCCTATCCACAAAGACATACCCTTCCTTCCTAAAGCATGAACAATGAGCATGCACAGATTGACAGGCAAAGAGCATTTCCGATAAATAGCTTCCTCAAATTTTCCCCCCTTCTTACAGAGGCTTAGGCTGTATCAGAAAAAGGTGTGATTTCTCAGGACCCCTATTAAAAAGTAATATCTGTCAGATAGTAGAGGCGTTTTATATGTGATGTTCCAAAAAATTAATCCCAGAGATCAATTGTTTCGATTTAAAATCTGAAAATGTTGAAAATACAGAGGCGTGTGCATAGGTGTGAGTAGTCTTTAACACTTTTCAATTGTATCCCTGCTGGTTTTCACATACTTTCATTGGGCACATGCGATTTGCACTGTTTGCGCTGTAGGAGAGATTTCTTTCTTTCCATTTGCCTGACAGTCCCACAGGCCATCGGAGGGGCTCCTGGAGTAATGACATAATTGTATAAAGTGTACTGAGATGCCTTCTCCGGCACAGCCAGATTGGCTTTAGCAGTAATTGAAAGATATTAGAGCTGTAATTTGCTCTGAACAATCTCCACCGTTACCAGCCAAGGAGCTGCCAGAAGGCTATCAGTAGATTGAAGTGGACTGAACGCTAAGTGGCTGAGAGACCTATTAGGAAGAAAATGCATAAGGAGAGAAGAAAGTTTAAGAGCTTGATGGAGGAAGAGTGGGAATACAGTTAGTAAACCTACTGCTATCTTCTCTCTTACTATTATTGGGTTTGGGTGATCAATCTGGCATCATGGAGCGGTTCTTCGAGTAATGGGTGCACCAGGGAGAAAGGTCTGTGTTTTAGCTGTTTGCCATCATGTGATGGAATTAATGGGACTTGGAACCAACGTGGGCCTGAGAACATGAACAATAACAAGCTCTCGGCTAATGAGAGTGGCTTAATGGGTTTATATATTTTGATGGTGTCAACCGGGTTCGTCTTTGAGGAAATTGGGAAATTGGGCCAAAGCGTTCCTCTGTTTAGATTTGATTTGCTTAAACCATTAAACCCCAGGCATTCTCTCCTCAGCAATGTCTAATGAATGCAACAAATCCTTTGGAATAAAAAAAGAATATGAATATCTTTTGTAAATGAAATCAGTGGCTGCTTGTTCACTGTACACCACGTTCAGACATCCTATTGACAGCGTCTTGAGCGTGATCTGCATTCCCGTAGAGTTTACTTCCCAAGTCTAATCAAACACAACTCAACCAGCTAATCAAGGGTTTGAATTTGACTCTGCAGGAATGTAGATCTCCATGTGAAGGATTGAACGCCCCTGGTTGAAAGCAAATGAAGATATTTCTGTTTTCTTCCTGTGTGTGCACATAAGAGAGACGTTCAAGGTGCCCTTCTCTTCTCACTGTGAACTTATTTGCATACAGCCCATCAGTACATCTTTTCCCTATCTGCTCATCACTGCACATGCTTTTATGATGCTCACCAAGGCTTATAATTATTCCCAGACGGTTCACCTTTCTGACTGCTGCTCCTTCAGGTCAGCCCAGAGTTATGAAGCAATAAATGAAGCTGAAGAACGGATGAATAAGATACCTATAAATTAGATAAATAATTTCGGGCATTTCTGACTCCCAGAGTCTGCAGCAGCCTATTAAAGCCTGTCATGCCATGATCATGTCCCTTGAATAAGCGTAACGTCTTCCGTTGTAGTGACCTTGCCGTCACAGATGTTTTGTTTCGGCAGGTTATTTGCGACATTGAAAATGTTAATGCCTCTATAAATTTGCATCCTATTGTTGCAAGCGATCCCCCGCCTATTGTCTTGTACACAATTGCACGCTCACCTTTGCTTTGTGTATGTGCGCATTTGCACACCCATGCAAATACACACTTGCATAAGCCATAAAAAGGAGGCTGTCGGGGTGCACTGAAGCATGGATAACGGCACTGTAGCCCTGAATCAATAATCAACTTTCCCTTGAGTTAGTAAAAGAGATTACCATTTCACCCAGCTCATTAAAATGTTAATCACTTTTCTCATTATTTTGAATTGAAAATTTAGATTTACTTAAAATGTCTGACATAATTCGTTTAAATTTGAATTAAAGGGCCACAGTGGTTTCTCTGTCCCTTTTCAGTTACTCCAGCATGAGTTGCTTTAGCACAGAAGTCACTATAAAAACTGAATGACAATGAAGTATACTTTGAGATGTTTATCAATCTACTGTACGTGTAAAAAAGTACTGTATATACAGTACAAGTATACATGTGTATATATTTTTATATACAGGATTATTAAGTTGTAATTTGTATTATCAAATATAAATAGGAATATATTTTGGTATTATTTAAGTGATATTTAGGTTTAGATACATTATTTAAAGGAGGTTCATCACCATTAACAGTAAGATTCAGTTAAAACTTTCGGTAACACTTTACATAAGTTCCGTAGTAATGTAGTTTTAATGTATAACTAACGCCAAACAGAACAATACAGATACAGTAGGGTCCTCTGTATGGTAAAGAAAATACAGTTGTTCATAGTTAGTTCATGTTAATTCACAGTGCATTAACTAATGTTAACAAGCACATCTTTTGATTTTAATAATGCATTAGTAAATGTTAAAATTAACATTAGCTAAGATTAATAAATGCTGTAGAAGTGTTGTTCATACTTAGTTCATGTTAACTAAAGTAGCTAACTAATGTTAACTAATGAACCTTATTGTAAAGTGTTCCCAAACTTTCTTTTTTTATTAGATCAACAAATACTCAATTATTTATATTTGACCAAATGCTGAACTGTATGTAATTGCACTGATGCCCAAAGCAGATGAAAGCGAAACAAGTAAATTCAATATATCGCAATTTTGAATCTAAAGTGTTGTATTGTGACCCAGATGTTGAAATAATATTATTACAGATTTTCACTCTTAGTAGTCAGCCTGTAGCTCATTTAACTGTATAACCGGGACAACACACTCTTAAACCTCTCTTTATCTGCAGCCCAGCCAGCTAGTTCTTCAAAGCCCTGAAGATAAGTGCATCATTTACTCAGTGCAGATGCGTCCTCTCTGCTTGCATCACACCAAGCATTTACGCACACTTACTGAAAATCTCCAGCCGGTTTTATTTTCTTGAGGTAAAGTGCTGGTTGAGTGTGCATTTGAAATCCAAATCAACCATGTCCACATACAAACCCACTACATTCATATCCTTAAAACCTGTCTGGAGATTTTCATCATATTTCAGTTCTATCTGATGCACATTTTAACCCACTCAACCCAAGACCAGAATTTGTAAAAGGCACAATTTACATTCAGCTGGAAAGGATCTAATTAAAATGAGAGAGGGAATTAAATGAATTAATTAACTGAGCGTCTACCAATAAAGCTTATTCAGCCACTCAGGATTAAGTATTTCATTTTTTGTAATACTTTTGTGTATTACAGGTCGTGTTGCAGTGCCAACACAGGGCAAAGTTGACAATCTGTTGTCTTTAAAATCCAACTCATTAAAGCAATGCCACGCTCATGACTTATCCTAAACTCCTGCCAGCACTGCTTTCCAATTTCAGCTTTTCAACATGAATCTCAGTGGCCAGACAGGCAGCAGACGGGGACAAATTTCAATCCATATTCTCCACTTTAGAGCCCTTCAATTAGGCACTGGACAGACATCTACATCATAATGAAATATTAATGATTTATATATAGTTTGAATGATTTTTGATGTAGAAAGATGGTCTTTGAAACAGATAGTGTAGTAAAGACAGCAGAGGCTCACTGGGCCAAACCTTGACCCATTGGCCAAAATCAATACATTTTTGACTTGGTTTTCTCTTCAATAATTTCTGAAGCCATTGATTTTAATGTGACATCTATATTACTGTACATCAAACCAATTAATGATATTAAAATCATTACAGGACAGTTTTTGTTGAGTTTTGTCAATGTCAGAGGACCTTGAATAATGTACAGTATCCATCTATCTCTCCTGCTCCTCTGTGTTATATTGTTTATGATGGAGGTAGTGTATGCTAATCTCCTCAAGCTTATGTCAGTCATATTCAGTAGACCAGGACAGTGTGCACATATACTGCCACCTGTGCCCATTCACAAACGTCTCCGCCCAGCCTGCTATTCTTTGGGGAAAATTAATTCACCCCACCAGTACATCTAGCCTTCTCTTTGGTTGCATCTGCTGCCCAACCTGGATGTGTGCCTCTACAGCCCCTCCTCGTTTCTTGTGTCTCGGCCAGACCCCTGGGGACGTTGGGTGTCTCTTCAGAGTCAAATAGTCGTTGAAGCCACTTGCTATTGTACTGTTTGCACATCTAGGATGGGGGTACTGTAGCAACATAGGCCGAATTCATGATATAAAATCATTACAGGCGAGTTTGATTGGGGTTGAGAAAAAATGTTTTCAATGTCGAAGATGACCTTGAATATGTCAGTATTCCGATCTATCTCCCTGCTCCTCTGTGTTATATTGTTTGATGGAGGTAGTGTATGCCTACTCTCTCAAGCTTATGTCATCATATTCAGTAAGACCAGTGACATTGTGCACATATACTGCCCAGCCTGTGCCCCGATTCACAAACGTCTACCGCCCAGCGCTATTCTTTGGGAAATTATTCACCCCACCAGTACATCCCTAGCCTTCTACTTTGTTGCCGGTGCTCCCGAACCTGTAGTGTTGCCATCTACAGCCCCTCCCCGGTCGATTTCTTGGTCTCGCCGACCCCTGGCATCCCACACTCCCAGACCCTGCCCTTCAGATTCCTCTGCTGTTTTGCCCTCACCCCCACATGATCCTGCATCTGGCTGGTGCATTAAAAGGATAGTCAACCACAAAAATGAAGTTCTGTCACAGCCTTACTGATGCTTTATTTCTTTTGAAGATTACTTTTTTTCTTCTGTGGAAACATGATAAATAAGCAGAGTGTCCGAAGCTGCTCTTTTCATTGCAATTGAAAGTTTAAAGGGATAGTTTCACCTAAAATGAAAATTAGCCAATGATTTACTCACACTCAGGGCATCCTAGGCATATCTGACATTCCTCTTTCAGACGAACACAATCGCAGTTATATTAAAAATTTTGTCCTGGCTCTTGACCAGCTTATAAATTGTCGCCACTGTGTGTGTTGCCCCCTTTTTTTTGTGAAGCGCGAAAAAGAGTGCTCCATCTCACATAAAAACTACTCCCCGGTTCCGGGGTGTTTAAAGCCTTCTGAGCAAAACGTGCGGTAGTGTATCCGAAATAGAATTTGATTTTTAACCTTCTCTGGAGGTAAACGCATTCTCCAGCGTCCTCGTGTACCTGTACACACTAAGCAGTCTGACTCCTTCACGACAAGGCGCTTGAGCGTATGACGTAGGCGTAGCAGAAGGCGCAAAGAAACAGAGGTGCAAATTTCCAATGAGCCTGTGTTGGGAAAGGGACAGTTTGGATATCCTGCTAAATATATTTTGTGTTCTACAGAATAAAAGAGGCGAACAGTCTTGTTAGGCGCAAACGCCTTGAGGTAAGTACCATAATGACACAATTTGCATTCTGTGGCGGATGTTTCCTGTAACAAAGGCAGCAGCCGGCCTTTAGCTTGTGTGACCCACTCACACGTGCCAGCTGAAGGCTTGCCCTGCTTTGAGCGTCTTCCTCCTTGGTCGGAGTCGCGTCTGTTGGGCCAGGGATGAAATTGAGCTGGGGGGACGCCTCTAGAGGGCTGTTTCTCGTCCTGGCTAGGCCATGGAGGGTGGGCAGGCCTGGCAAGAGGAATGGGATGTGACCTCGGCCGGAAGGACTAGCCCTGAGTGCTCGTCTTGGTTAACTGCTAACAGTGCGTCCACTGGGCGCAGTCTCGAGCTGGGATGGCGTGAGTGTGTTAAGACCGGGTTCTAGGTGCGCGCAGCCAGGATATAGAGTTCATGTGAGCGCACAGCAGTGAGGGGGAATCCGTCCATTGTGGTTTACAACCAGCTGCCGCATTAGCGCTGTGCAGCCTTTGTAGCTTTTGTCGCCTTAATCCTTCGGCGAAGCTTGGTTCTCCCCACGTGCGGTTTATGACAGCAATTCCTCACCTACTCGTAATGCTGTGACACACTGGCACAACTAACTGTTAGTCACACACCATGGCACATGTAATGAGTCATAAACTCGTTTATTCTTGGACTTTCTCACAATGTAACGTTTCATACACTCTTGCACGGGCACATCAAACACACCTCAACAGACTGATCAGATGGTAAAGCCTGTAACTGTGGCCATCCTGAGGAGTTGTTTAGTTGGTCAATGTGGTTGCCCATCTGTGGTAGGCGGTGCTTTAGAAAAGGCAAATGGAAAATTTAGGAGAGACATGAGCACGGGTGAGAGCTGCTGAGGTTGGAACTGAGAGATGGGATGGAAAAGAGGAGCAGAAAAGGATGGCAAGCGAGTGACAGAAGGACTGAGAGGGGGGCACGTTGATAGGGGAGGAAGCGGGTGCCAAAACCCCCGGAGCACATGGGGCAAAATCATTGTCCTCATACCTTTTTTTTAATCCATGTCCTCATGCCTTGAATAAGCTAATCATGAATTAATTCATTTTATTCATTTATCATAATTTTTCCGCTCATTATTTGACTGCAGAAGGATTGTGCAATATGGAACAAAAGCTTGCTCCGTGTCACAAAACGATAACAACATCTATCACATTTATTTACATAAAAAAAATTTTTATTTGACCCCCTGCTGATTTTGTAAGTTTGCCACCTTACAAAGAAATTGAAGGGTCTGTCATTTTTATGGTAGGATTATTTTAACGGATAGAGACAAAAAATCCAGAAAAAAAAACATTATATAAAGGTTAGAAATTGATTTGCATTTCAGTGAGTGAAATAAGTATTTGATCCCCTACCAACCAGCAAGAATTCTGGCTCCCACAGATTGGTTATTTGCCCATGTGGAACACAGATTAGTCCTGTCACTTTAAGAAGTTACTCCTAATGTCAGCTCGTAAGGTGTATAAAAGACACCGGTCACGGGGTGGTGTGGGTGGCCTTACAATCTGTATCTTCCATTCCAACCTCTCCCACCACCATGGGCAAGACCAAAGAGCTGTCAAAGGATGTCAGAGGCAAGATTGTAGATCTGCACAAGGCTTGAATGGGCTACAAGACCATCAGCAAGAAGCTTGGTGAGAAGGAGACAACTGTTGGTGCGATTATTCGGAAATGGAAGAAATACAAAACCATCAATCGGCCTCGGTCAGGGCTCCATGCAAGATCTCGCCTCGTGGAGTATCAATGATCCTGTGAAAGGTGAGGGATCAGCCTAGAACTACATGGAGGAGCTTGTTTAATGATCTTCAGGGCAGTTGGGACCACAGTCCCACCAAGCAACATGTACCTCGCACCTACGCCGGCAATGGACTGAAATCCTCAGTCGCGCCCAAGGTCCACCCTGCTCAAAATGCACTGTACAGCCCTTTAAATTTGGCTTAAAGAACATAATAATGATTCAGGAGAAGGGCGGGAGAAAGTGCGTGGTCGTATAAACCAACATTGGGAGCTTTTGGCATTACCTCGAATCGCCGTGTGTTGGAGGGAGACGAAAATGCAGACTATGACCCCAAAAACACCATCCCACGTCCAAGCACGGATTGTGGAAACATTAAGTGTACGGATGACGGTTCAATCACCGCATTGAAGGGCAAATGGACGGGGCCATGTACTGTAAAATCTTGGATGAGAACCTCAGCCAGAAAACTGAAGATTGGTCATGGATGGGTCTTCCAGCATGACAATGACCCGAAACATATCACCAAGGCAACAAAGGAGTGGCTAAAGAAGAAGCACATTGAGGTCATGTAGTGGCCTAGCCAGTCTTCAGACCTCAATCCTATAGAAAATCTGTGGAGGGAGCTGAAACTTCGAGTTGCCAAACGACAGCCAAGAAACCTTAAGGATTTATAGAGGATCTGTAAAGAAAATCCCTCCTGAGATGTGTGCAAACCTGGTGACCAACTACAAAAAACATCTTACCTCTGTGCTTGCCAACAAGAGTTTCTGCTCCAAGTACTAAGCCATGTTTTGCTTAGGGATCAAATACTTATTTCACTCACTGTACATGAAATAGCCTTCTGTCATTTTTTTAATGACACTATGTAATTGTTTAACAGGATGGTCTGATTTGGTTTTAAAGGTGAAATTTGTATTTTTTCTGTTCTCATATACCACCTTACTACGCAGAGACAGTTACCAGTAATCCATTTGTAGATTAATTTCCCAAAAAGTATAAGCACTCCGTGGTGCTATCAAACCATTGTTTGTTTAAGCATCCAACATTGAAGGAAACTTTTGTTTCTATCTATTGTAAAGCAAATTAAAAATGCCAGATGCAAACACCTCTTGAACACATGGAATTAAAACAGTGTTTGTTTTCAAAAATTGTTTTTGCAGTATCCTGGTCTTTGGCATAAATTAAATTTGCAACTTGGATAGAAACAACTATTATGTTGCTTCAAACCCATAAGACTTCTTGATGCATGAGAACAAAGCTCATTGGTTCTTGCACATTAAGCAGCATGTGCGTTGATCAATATTTATATGTGACTAAAACCTTAAATTGTATTTGTTAATTCAGAAGTCTCTGATTAAACAACTTGATTCATATGGATTAATTTTAATGATGTCTTCATAAACTTTTTGATTTTGAAAAATTTGGCTGAATAGACAAACATGATGAGAGAGTATTAAAAATGTCTTCATTTGTGACCCGAAGATTAATGGAAGCCTTATGGGTTTGGATTGACATGATGTTGAGTAAATGATGACAGAATTTTCATTTTTTTGGTGGACTATGCTTTTAAAGGTCCCATATTGTCAAAACTGAAATTACCTGGCTTTTTTCACGATTACTGAGGTCTAGGGGCTATTTAACTACCATATAAGTTTCAAAACAGTCAGTCCACAGTAAAATTCACACAGCCTGCTTAAAGTTCTAGCTTTTTTTCACGAACCGTTGTGACTTCCGTAAAAAGTGACGTCAGAACTACCAGTCCTGCCTTCAGTCACAAACCCTGAGCACCGCCCACATGTCACCCACTCTACAACTTTTTTCCAACCCCCAGACAACATCGCGTCCCTAGCTTTTGCTGAGCAAGGACAACAGGAAACATGTCGACAAGGTAACTTTACCCACAAAACCATATCGGCCGACTGTAACTTTACACGTTATACTCAAAGGATGGACGATCTGACTGGATTGTTACTATGAGGTGATCACATCTTACGTGTACAGTAAAGACAAACTCACAGTGTCTGTCTAGTCATGATGAAGATGTATATATTTCAGTTTCAGCAGGAAACTATTTTTACAGCTGCATTATTGTTCCAGCTACAATTAATCACAACACTGTATATACAATTACAAATGATTATATATAAATTGTCAGTTTTGTTGTTTTATACACATGCACACAGATATTATTTCATACACGACATAGTCGTGTGATGCAAGAAACATAGACATATGGCATGAAATCGGTTGACGTGCCCATGACAACAAAAGACAATATTTTATTGAACTTTTTCTGATAAGAAGTGTGCACTGCAAACACGAGCGTTTTTGACGATCGTTTCGGTCTAGTCTGCTCGTTTTATTGTGTTTAACCACAGTTGTCGTCGGTTTTTTGTCTGGCAGTGGGAGCAGATATGTGATAAAAAAAAATTTTTTGAGGCTGTATTACGTCGATTCTGGCACCCAACTTCACAACAAGATGATATTTTATAGATCTGTAAAGTTGCCAAGACTTAAGTCTCAAATCCAAATAGATATATTCTTTATAAAAGTTAAGAGTCAACCACGCCAACCTAAAACAGCTCGTTCTAACACGCCCCCACATGTCTACGTCACGTGTGGACGATTTGCATAACGGCGGCCCAAAGGTTCACAGCAAAAGAAAGAAGGCGTAACTTTAATTCTCTCTGTAGTATTGTTGCTGCCGCCATGTCTTGAAGACGCTGTGTGTTTCATTGTGAAAGCGAAACTACTTTGTTTGGCCTTCCAAAAGAGGACGATATCTGCTTTGTCATGCCTGGAGCTGATCCGTGCTGGTCGCTGAGGAAATACATCAACTTTGCGCTGTGGATCGCCGGATCGGCTTTCACCGTGGACAAAGCGGAGTCCAGCCCGGGGGTTTTCACATGTGGTTGCCGCAAGCCCGCCCGGACACCGAGGTCACTCTCTCTAGCCCGCCGTTGGTGAGGCGCTGTGTGTTTCGTTGTGAAAAGCGAAACTACTTTGTTTGGCCTTCCAAAAATGGATACGACTAGAAATCAGTGGTTAAGTTTTTTTTACAACACTGTTCCAGAACAGTTCAACCCAAATATTCAGATGTGTGCAGTGCATTTTATGGAGGACTGTTTCCTGGTAGAGTAGACTACAATGCCGGCTGTTCTGACTCACAGACTGTAAGTACGTTTTTTTATATTTAAAGAATTTGCCACTGATGATTCAAACGCGAGTTTTGAGCAGTGTAGAGTAGCGCTTGTTCGTCATTTCTCCGATCACAAATGCAGACATGGTTTTATGTTTACTCGATGCAACGCAATGCTTAAATAACATTTATAAGTCCTTATAAGCGTAATTATGTCTCCCAATGTATCAACAAAGTGCCCTCATGTAAAGGGTTTTTAATGTTTTGGTCTTATCGCTCCGGCTGGGACACGGCATCACAGTATGGTAAGGGGCGTAGCATTTCCATCACACGCTTGAGGTATTCAGCCAATCACGACCCACTGGATAGCTGGCCAATCACAGCACACCTCGCTTTTCAGACCGATGAGCTTTGTAAAAATCGACGTGTTTCAGAAAAGCGGAGAATAGAGGAGAAAAAATAACGTACAATATGCAAATAGTGCCATATGCAATATGCAAATATTCTCCATAGAGGAGAAACAATAATGTACAATATGTGGAAAATTAGTTTTTTTAACCTTAACTGCATAAACACATTTCATTACACCAAATACACAAAATAATGTTCTTTTTAGCAACATCATACGACCCCTTTAAACAGACCAGATAAAAGCATGACATTACATGAAGAGTGCATCAAAGAATAACTGGCCATCTCTTTTCTCATGCTATTGCTAATGCAGAAGCAGACATTCGCTCACTGTAAAGGCAGTGCTGGAGGCCGTTTATTAGCTGCAGCTCTGCAATCTTATTGGTTCTCTGGATGTGTGGATATGGTGACTGTGTTCAGTGTGTTTTGTGGGGAATAGTGGTAATCACTTTCCTATGTGTCTCTATACCTTGTACATTTCTGCTGATCCAAGCAGTTGTATGGCGGGGCAGTCAGCCAGACTCACTGATAAACTCTAGCAGGACAGCTGAGTTAGAGCTTAAGAAGAGAGACGGATTCCGGAGGGGGTTGGAAGTTATCGAGAAATAGAGAGAGAGAGAGAGCAAAGAGAGTTGTACTCACTTCTGTCCTCTGCTGTTTACTTCTCTTTCTGTTTAATTCTCTTTTTTTTCTTCCTCTTGGATCCATTGTCCCATTGTTCTACATCAATCCTTTGCACCCTCTCATTCTTCCGCCTCTCCATCTCGCTTCCCTTCCTACTGTTGTCATATCGTTGGTGTGCGTGCTATCCTCCTCCCTCCCTGTTCTCGCCGGTTCTTTATCTGCGTCTTTCTTTGGCGTGTCAGGGCCTTGCTTCAAGTAGGAACATTAATTGTCTGATTCATTTCTGAAAGAGCCTTGGAAGCCACGACAACACACATTATGGTAATGAGACGGTGACTAGATGTCACAGATGTATTATCAGTAATTATTTCTGTGCTATTTTTCTCCAGTGCGTTCAATTACAGCACTAAAAATTCTTGATTCGTTTGATGAGATTTACAGATTACTTTACAGATTACCGCTTGCCTATTGATTTGTTGCGGTCTCTCTTATTGTTTCCTTCTTCTGGAAATCAAATTGCAGAACTTTGCTTGATGTTTTGGGGAATAGAGGTATGGATAATGAGCTCGTCACTATAATCCGATTACAAGGCTCTTGTACCCCCAACATCCCATTAGATTTCCCCCTTAATGATGGGCTGATTATCCCAATGATAAAGAGCTGGTAATGCAGCACTAATCCCAGCTCTGAGAGCGAACAGGGTCCAGACATGCAGTCAGACTCTCTTGACAGACCTCTGCATGTTTTATTCACATTGTGATGTTGTTTGGAATGGTTATTTATGATGAAATTATCATAAACAGAGCTTCCATCAAGGTTTTTGTTAAATCATGTTACTGTTTTACTAAAAAACAAAATGCAGAACAACATTCAATCAGTTTTAATCATTTGAGAACATTTTTAGCAGTCAAACGTGTAACCACAAGGGTCAGAACAGTCAATTGACCCTTCGCAAAGACCCACCCCCCTTAGTTACTGTTGCTATGTCCGAAAAGTCATGGCGCTCTCACGCCACACATCATGTTCTCACGCAGTGAAAAATACATTGCGGAGCAAAGAGGACACTGACAACGTACCAACAGACAATACTTTTGGTATGAAACAAAGTCTCAGCTTTCAAATTGTCTTTTTTTAAGAAATTCAAACAATAAATATAGTTTTGTGGCTCTATAATGTGTCGTGACAGATCGTTGTTGCACCTCAGTTCAAGCAGCACATGAACCAATCATCTCTTCCTCTTTACTAGTTATAGTACGAATACCGATGACTCATAAGGTTCCCTGTTTTCAAACTGCGGACGACGTCATACACACAATTTTCAAGTTCAAGTCCATCGTTGTTTATCTACTCTCCTTTCTGGTTTGTACGTCGGACAAATGTCTGATTTGGCGTAATGATTGGTCAGATCGCCTGTCAATCAAACTTCTGGAGAAGAGTGAACTGTCTCTGTCTCTCTCCACTTCAGCTATGTTAGTTTAATCTCTCACTATCTCTAGTGCTCCACATCTTTATTTTCTATACACCTTCTCATAAATTCAAAATGTTTGAAATGTTTTCCAATTAAACATTAGACACTCTTATATATCCAAACTTTGCTTGGACACACATCAGAACCCGTCTTGAAGGACAGCTGATCTGGGCTTTAGAGGAGAGCAGATAAGGAATGATATGTTGGCATGCACACCCAGTGGAAACTTCAGAGGAATGTATAACACCCTACATATCAGCTCAGCTCTCCGGCAAATGAGCCTCAGATACAGTCCAGCTGTCTGCGTGATTCAAACCTACTGGGTTTGACTCAAGTGACTCAAGCTGAATAACGACTATTATTTCTGTAGAGCTGCTTATAGATGAATTGAACTTGTTTTATAATTGATGAACTTGCAGTTATTAAACTGAACACTACTGTATTTTTAGAGCTGCTTTACAGCAGAATTTGGATTTGCCTCATTTTTTATGAAGTTTGCATCACTGATACTGTTTTTTTTCCCTGTTTACTACTATGAAGCTGCCTCAAAACAATCTGCATTGTATAAAGCACTACATAAATAAAGGTGACATGTGACAAGAGAATAATAGCTTTACCCATATCTTAAAAATGCCAAAGTCATTTGTATTCATACAAATGTTTTACATTGCATCAAGTTTTATTTCTCTAATTTCTACAAAGATTTGTGATGACAACATATGCATGTGTACAGCCCCATGTAGTCCAAGACAAATTTCCCTTTAGGGTACAAAAAAAGGCATATTTCAATTCAGTTATAATTAGTTTAAGTGAAAACTAAAGGTTAAAACAAGTACACGCACACCTTTGGTGTTCAGTCAAAGCCGTGTTTACGTTATGACTTGCCAAGACGCTCTAGCTGTCCTTGAATGTTTTACTTCACTCCATCAAATATAACCTTAACCTGCACGTTCTTTCAAATATCTTAAGAGGATCAACAAAACATCACAAGAATGTAATTAAGTTTGAAAAGGAGAATAATATTGTGACTTCACTGAGCATACAACTATTCAGAGTATTCCTGTATACATGGTTATTTAGAATAAACTAAAAAGCATCCTTTCTTTGCCCACTATTGTCCTTTGGAAATACTGGACATGCTTACTTATACCATTCATTACTCTGTTCTTGTCAATTCTGCACAGTCATTTAATGAAATAATGAATTCTCATTGTGTCCTTCAAATCATGTTAAAATATGTGCACATAAGCAGCCTTGAGTGTACGGTTTATACAAATTTTATTTTCATCTTAAAAAATATATCTCCCCGCTGCAAAATGCATACTTGACATTTCACAAGTGGAAAAAAAGCATTTTTGTAACCAAATCTGGTCTGTGCCAGATAACTGTGAGGGAAAATACGCTAAATTGGTTGACAGAGTAAATGCAGCCTAGTTTAGTAAAGTGTCTGAGGAAGAGGATTTCAGCCTGAAAGCTCAAAGCCATGAAATGTTTCAACTAACAAATGCATAAATTATACCCAAAACAAAAACAACACAGTGCCAAACACCCAGTAGAGATTGTATCGCTCATGTTTGAACAGAGTTGCATCATTGGGGACAGGGTTGAAAAGCACCAAGCTAGAGAAACTATGTGAAATGTACAACTACAAAACTCTAAATCTTCTTCAGAAGCAAACTGTAAAATAAATAATTGCAGCTGAGTGAAGCATGAAGCAAGATTAAAAGAGGATGTTTCGCCCATTTGCTTGAACCATTTTTCTTTGGCAGGAGTGAGCAGAGCTTCCTTTTTGCCCACTGACGTCAGAAACAGCAAGCTGCCAAGGGAATGCATAGAAATGACCGTTTATTCAAGAGAACTGAACTCTATTGTCTCATTTCATAATTGTATCATGCAAAACACCAGATATAGCCAAGCACAATAAACATCAGAGACTACAGAGCTTTTTACAGCTTTTAAAAGACAGAGCACAAACGGAGAGAAGAGATAATAAAAATGCACATTTCACAGAGATACAATTGACAACACTAGAAGGGTGAATCTCACAAAAACATGCTTAGGTCGCATTTCGCCCCAGAAGCAAAGAAAAAAAAAGAAAATTGTATGTTGTATAAAAAAACAATTAAGCCTATTTTTCATAACATTAACATTTCATAACATAAAAAGATATGTTATTTTTGATCATTACACACATTTACACACCATTTTTCCTCATTAGCTTATTTTGAGTTTTATAGGGGGCAAATCCCTATTACTACTTCTTGATGATTTTTCATTCTGTTAAAAAAATAATTTAAATAAAATAATTTACATTTAATTAATTTTATAAGTAAATAAATAAACCACTATACTATAATACAATTTTAATTTTAGATAGTACAAGAAATGTAACTATTTAACTATAAATAAATATAAATTAGTGGTGTCAAAATTACCCCGTTAACGCAGGCGATTAATTTTTTCAGTTTAACGCAGGGGCGGGTCTAGGGTTGGCCACCACACTCACAACTGCTGCTTCTGTTACATTTTACATCTGCACTTCAAATTGCAACGCACAAAGGCCCGGCGCGCGCTATGCCTGTTATCCTTTCATCTCAAGGCGCAAAATAAACTATGCATGCAATGCCGGCTCAAGTAGTCATTTGTGTGATTACTCAAAAAGGCGATTAAAGCTGCCTTAAAACGGCATACATGTAATATATTTTATATGAGTCACATAAGAGCATGTCTCTGAAATGGTTTTCAAAACTGTTCTGGAGCAGCCCAGCACTGTCTCACTCATCTAACACACTCCGATTTAACTCATAAGGCTCATTAAATGAGAAAAACTTTTAAGACCTGAAGTGGGTCAGAAAAGGTAAAAAGAGTTGAGAAAAAATAACGATGCATGTCAGATCACGTCACGTCCGCAGCGGCCGCTCTTTAAGCATAGAAGCCAAATTCAACCTAATAACCACTGGCTGTGATTTCCTTTTAGCAAGGACACAGAAAAACAAGAGGAAAAATAACTTTTTAGTTTTTAAAGGATTCATCTATAGTTAATTTAGAATTTTAGGGGTTGATACTTCAATTTCTGATATTCTGCTGAAGGCCAGTTAAATTGGCAATTTATATAATGGGTTTATGTGAAGATTGTTTGAAGTTCACTTAAATTAGAAGTTATTTTTTTAAAGTCTAATAAATGGTAAAATTGATAGCTCTCAATTATACTTTAATGTTGAATGGCTATAGTCAATGGTTAAATATTAAAAAAACATTATAGAGACATCACAGCTGGTTTCAGTGATACTTGCCTTCAGTCATAACAAAAGATGCCATTAAACAAATATTAAAAAATATACTGTCTTTGTTTTTTTCTACATTAATTTGAAGACTGAATGTGAAATTATTGTAATAAAGTATATTTAAAAACTTTAATGTTAGGTGGGATTAATAGCGATTCATTTCAGAAAAATGTGCGATTAATTAGTTTTTTTTTTTAATCGACTGACAGCACTAATATAAATATATATGAAGAAAAAACATATATATGCAATTTTTAAAATGAGAATAAGATGATTTTTGCATTGCGGTAATGATAATTGGGTGAGTAAGCTTTATTTAAAAACAAAATCTATATTTTAATGAACTGCCTGTGAAGCGCTGCATAATTATTTCGTTATTTTGATTTTGGGCTGAAATATCATCTTCACATATTCTTGACAGGAATACTGATATTTACTCTGAATTGCCTGCGGCTATGTACAGTATATAAACTGAGTTTAACTGTGATTAAAGAACGAATTAAGGAAAGAAACT
The DNA here is from genome assembly GCA_018155175.1 of Sinocyclocheilus anophthalmus. NCBI lineage: Eukaryota > Metazoa > Chordata > Actinopteri > Cypriniformes > Cyprinidae > Sinocyclocheilus > Sinocyclocheilus anophthalmus. The sequence continues at coordinate 98,176 of JADLZN010007654.1, read as the reverse complement.
GAAAAAGAGTCAGAAAGAAAGGGCTGAGTGATTTTCGATGACAGCACACATGCAGCTGGCAGGCGGTGAGGAATTGAAAAGTTTGCGAGGGTAGTTCAATAATGTGCGCAAGGCTGCAGGGAAAAGGGTTAAGAGGTTAGAGACACACAGAAGCTCTAGTGAGTAAATGTGCTTCCTCCCCTCACCTCATGTACACTGCCTAAAAATACAGCCCAATGAGCAGAGCCATTACTCCTGTCAGCAGCCGAGAGCAGCCCAGTCACGGCCAACATTCAGCTTGCACATTCCTAACCCAGTTATGAAGCATGCTGATCATTCATTAATCTATGAAAACACACATACTAATTATTACACATGGCAAGGATGTATATATAGCATTACATTTGCCCTGACCAGCTTCCACAACTTCAATCATTACATGCTTCAGCTGTTAGCTGTGAAATCCTAAAGATACTAACACTTGAGTATGGCTGACAATTTTGATTATCCAAGTTATTCCTGTCAATGGCTAGAAACTCCCTGAAGGTCAAACATGTGTTGTGCATTTCCAGTAGCTTTGTTCCAAATGCTAGTGAGTTGGCTAACAGTATTTTTAGACACTCCTAAGCTAAGGTTTTTCTAAGTAGTGGGTAGCAAAATTTTGCTCCCTTAGATGCCTTGGTTTGGCCAATTTTGGAACCCAGCCACACTACAATAAAAAGTACATAGTAGGGGTGGGCAATATGACCAAAATCTTACATCACGATATGAATAATTTTACCAGAAGTCTCGAACAGTCACAGAAAAATGGCTTGCTTCTGTGTTGAAAAACAAGGTGGAAAAGCGGCAAAAATAACTCCGTTCAATACTACCGTGCTCTTTGAGCACCATCTTCATGTGCGCGCACCTCTCTGACAGTCTCTCAGACGGCACGTGCATATAACAAAATGAGTTCTCATTCGCTGATGATTGCATTTCAACGGATTAAAATCGCTTGTTTTTAAACCACAATGCTTACAAGGGGTGTGACGAAATCTTGCGAGAATGTAACTATATCCTCAGGGAGACATTTCAGCAGGGGCGGATTTAGTGAATTGGGGGCCCCAGGCAAAATATATGAATGGGGCCCTATACATTTGCACACATTTTCCTAGATCAACCTTGAGGTTCCATTTTGTTGTTTTCAGCGTAAGCCTGTGTGCAAAGGCTGTCTAATTCTAAACTTTAAAATACATTTATTTTTAGTTGTTCTAACTACAAATTTAAAGAAAACTGAAAAAATAATGAAAAGGCAATTATACATTTACACACCTAAAATACATATATCAAGAGCATGCTCACAGATGAGAACAAAACAGCATTGGATGAAGTGGATTAAAACCCTGCACGGGTCTCAAATCTAGCCCGTCCTTTTCCCCTTTTCCCAAAAAAAGCTTATACTACTGTTTCAGCTATTAAAATAGTACAGTTTTGTATGTAATGGAAAAGTGATTATATATATATTTTTTTTTTTATAAAGTAAATTTAGAAAAACATTTTGAGTATTTTTTGTTTGTTAAATGTAAGTTATTTAGTTTTTTAAGTAAAGGCCAGCGGCAGACAGTGAATTGATCATAGCCTATAGCCTATGTTTGATCAATTTAGGCCGTTCTCAAATCTCAGGACTTGCTAAAATAAATCATATATAAAACAGTTTCAAGTATATCACAATGTTGTTTAAATGTTTACCTATATAAATTTGCAGATCCAATAGTTTGTGTGGAGGAGTGGAATCTGAAGCGTGCTCTGCAGGACACGGAGGCGCCAGTGGATCACTTGCATTTTTTTCTAACCGTGGAAACAACTTAAAATACGCAGTCATTTTTTGCTCATAAAGGTAACTAGTAATACATCATTCTAAACTGTAAAGGGTCTAGTTTTGTGTGCACTCACAATATCAACAAAACGTTGTGTTTTTATAAAATAAAGAAAACAAACATTTTCTGCCATCTCGGGCTTGAACAGGAGCGCTTCACAAAGATTAACCTAAACTCAGACATGTCAAATAATATAGGACATCTTAAATTACTACTTTAAAATGAACAAAGTTCAAATCGAAATAGACTCTAATAACATAACTCTTTCATTATGTATCCGGCATTGCTCTCTAAAGCCCATCCAATTAGGAGCGTGCGAGTCTTTTTTTTCATCACTAAATTGATGGAAGGCCCGTTATATTTGCTTTTTATTTTATAATTTTTTAATTTATAATGTTATTTATAATTTTATGGTATTGAATGTAACTTTTTGTAGGCTCCCGATCTCATGAAAGTGTGTATTGCACGATTTTCTGCTTCTATTTGGCAAATTTTTTCTATGCAGAAATTGACTTTGGCATGTAAAAGACTGATAAATTCATAATTAATTGCATGGGTTCAGTCGACAGAAATACGTGACACACAGGCCTATAATAACTGCTGAAATGTTTGCGGGGCAAATCTCAGATCAGTCTGAGCACTCATGGTACTCACAGTGCGTACAGCCGTACACCTGCAGGCACCACTGACTCGGACATTTGTCGTGGTAATAAACACCGTAAACGGCAAACGTTCGCGTGTCCGCGCTTAATGTGCATATCCTATATGAAAAGCATTTTAGGGGGCTCTTGGCTTTTGGGGGCCCTTGGCTTTTGGGGACCCAAGGCGGTCGCCTACCTTTGCCTAAATAAGTCCGCCCCTGCCTTTTCAGATATAGTTGCATACACTAGCTCCTTCACAGTGTGTTAATAAAGAATTTATGTTACCTATCAGCATTGCCGCATGATAGTTCATAAAACAGATTCACAGTTACGCTGAATGTCTCAATGTCAAATTGAATGAATTATCAAAGTAGGTCATTACACTTAAATCAAATCACGATATGGACTAGTATCTGTAAATATTAAGCCGCAAAAGTCGATTTAAATATGAATCCTGCATGTTCTGCCTGTCTCTGTTAATGAATGACGCGCGGTTTCATTTACTACACACACTGAAGCGCGCGTGACGCTTGTGGTGATTTTAGCGTCTGCCGTCTCACTAAATGAGGAGGTAAACACATGAACAACATCTCAACAACTGCTCTGAGAGTCACTTCATTAGCACTTACAGTTTCATTTGAGAAATCTACCATCATATCACATACACAGCAGCTGCAAATTCTTCACGGCAACCCGTCAAAATAAAAAGTTTAGTTTTTTAAGGAATATCCCACAAACATTTCTTCCATGTTTATTTTTAATAGTAATCCCATTTGTTTGCCAAAAAATAAAGTTTGTTTAATTTTCATTAATTAAAAGATAAATTAATTTAATGTTTTATGCCTTCATTTGATAGCCAGAAAAATTTAAAAACACAACACAGAATTTCTGAGAGAAAAAAAAACATAATGGCTAAGCACTTTAAGAAATGATAAATAAGTTGTTTTTATGCATTCAAAATAATTAGACATGCTAAAAAAAACAAATTGGGTAACAATAAATAATATGTGAGAAAAAAATAACATTTAATAGGCCCCTAAACATGTAATTTTTGTTAAGCTTTTAATAAATTGATGTGAAAATGTATAAGTTTAATGATTTTAATTAATTAGACATGCTTTTTAATTAATACAATTTAATTTAACTATTAAAAGGATTCGAGAAAAATTTTAATGGAAAAAACGAAATTTAGGAAAAAATAAAACTGATTTCATAGGGCCCTAACTATCCCTCAGCCTTGCAACCAAAAAAACCCCCCCAGTTTGGCAACCACTGCTTTATTCTTTCAAATTGATACATTAATCATGTTTATTTTTTTTTATTAAAGTGGAAATCAGTTTACTAAATAATGTAAACTTGACTGACTGCTTCACTTCCACTTTAAAGGGATATTTATGTTGTTTATTATTTTTTTATTTATACCATTTATAATTTTTCTGCAATTACTTGCCTGTCAGTTGAGTTTGTGGCAAAACATTTTGCAGTGTTTACATGTTGTTTATTACTGCATAAAATTGATTAAAATAGATGTTTAATTTCATGAAGTACAAGTTGATTTCAAAATGCACCTGCTTTTTTTGCATTTTGTGTTTTTCAGTTGAATAAAATACCATTTTTCCCTATACATTTCATCGAGGATTTCTTTTAAAAAGTCTAAAAATCTCGTCTCGTTCTCGTGAACCAAGTCTCGTGTCTCGTCTCGTGGGATAAGTGTCTCGTCACACCCCTATTAAATACGCGTGCAAACGATAAGTTTTCGTGAACACATAGCACAGCAACGTCTCATGAGCGTGTAACCATGATAAAGAAAATAGTCCAAAATCTCTGCCGGTTGACAAATTTCAACCGGTTAATTGTGTCTACCGGTATATCGCCCACTCCTAGTACAGAGCACACAAATATTAAGTGAAACAGTCCAATATTACAGGGGAAGTAAGTCATTTTACAGCACTAACAGCACCAAACAGACTAGCAAAAATAACAACTGTTTTTAAACTTTTTCAAACACTCACAAAAAAAAAAATCAATTCCATTTGACGAAAATACCGGCGCACTAGTGTATTGCACTACATCTTTAAAATTGGACTATTTCATATGACTTTTCCCCCAAACTAGTAAGGTAAGTGCAATCCCCATCCCACAGTCTGTTCTAAATATTTCATTGGTCATGTCAATCACAATGCTGCTTGCTTAAATAATGTTAAAACAAATACTAACCGCTTTCCATAACCTACACCCAGCATGCTAACCTTAGTATGCATTTAACTGGTTTAAGGAAAAACGTTATCATTTCACCCAATATTTGTGTGCTATGAACTATGACTGCACTTAATAGTGTATTGCTTTATTAGCTTAGAGCTAATGTAAAACTCATTTGTGATCATTAATCAGGTCTCTCTTTTCAAGCAGGAAGCTTCATTTGTGGACTACACACCTCACTATATTTTGGAATAGAGCTGTTGTTATCTGTTTTTGCCAGACATTACTTCTGACCTTAGCTTGTCTTTCAAGCATAATCTTGCCTGATAGAGACATAAAGGGTTGAAGGGTGTTTTAGAGCAGATCTTGGTGTGGGAATTTCAGGATGTGAGGAAAGATCAGATGCAAAGGTCACCGCTCCCTGACACACAAACAAACACACACACACAAACACTGTTTCTGTCCCTAAAAGATGCTAACAGTTCTGTTTCACCCTGTTCTAAGAGAAAGGATTAAATTTAGATCAACAGCGCATTTCATTAGGAATATGAAATCCTGCAGTATTAGGGAGGGTAACTCACATGGAACAGTATCAATTTTATTACTAGCTTTAGCATCTCAAAGACAGCTACTAAACTCAATTCAGCATAAAGGGTATTTTTTCTTTTGTTCCTTGAACTTTTGATTCGTGAAACATTCTTAAAAATTAAAAACTTTTTAACTGCTATTTTCTTCTTTTTTTCTAAATTAAGAATACAAGTTACCAATATTTTGTATTCCACAAAAAAAAAATCTTAATGTTTTTTTTCTTTTTTTTTCTTAAGATTCTCAAAAAAGGCCTTTGGGGTGTTTTTCACTGAGTGGGACTTTGGCAACAACTGTCATACAATATAACAGCAAATAATTTTCCTTAAGAATTTTTCAAGAAGTTTAACTTAAATTAGATACATTCTAATTCTTAAGAAATTTCTTAAATTCTTCCTTAAGATGATTTCATGAATCCAGCCCCTGACCCATAACTGTCACATGACTATACAGTACCTCGAGGTACAAAACCTTTGTTTGCCACAGGTTTGATATAAATGGTGACAATGACTAATTCCAAGTCTGTTAGGAAGTACAGGCCTATTTCTCTACTTCCACAATTTTCCAAAATTCTAGAAAAATTATTTAATAATAGATTAGACAAATTTTTAGATAGACAAATTAATTTCTGACAGTCAATACAGATTCAGATCAAACAGTTCCACATCAATGGCATTAATTGATTTGATTGAAGAAATTATAAAAGCTAGAGATCATAAGCAGTTTGCAGTTGGAGTTCTCATTGACCTTAAAAAAGCTTTTGACACAATTGATCATAATTTATTAATTAATAAACTGGAATGGTTCTGTACTAGGTAGTACTGGACTGGGTAAAAACTTATTTAAGAGACAGAAAACAGTTTGTGAAGTTCGGAGAATATTCATCTTTGTGCTTGAGAATTGGTTGTGGCATCCCCCAGGGGTCAGTACTGGGTCCAAAGTTATTTTTGCTTTATATAAATGATATCTGTAAAGTATCAAAAATAGTCAAATTAGTTTTGTTCGCAGATACAAATATTTTATGTTCTAGGGGGACTTTAAAAGTGTTATTAAAGACTATTACTTTCAAAATGAGTAAATTAAAAAGGTGGTTTGAAAATAATAAATTATCATTAAATGTTTTTTGGAAATAGTAAAAAGAGTACACAAGTTCAGATACAGAACAGATAGATGGTGTGGACATAGAAAGGGTAAATGAAAATAAATTTCTTGGGGTGATAGATGATCAATTCAGTTGGAAATCTCACATAAACGATGTACATAATAAACTGTCTAGAAGTATCTCAGTACTGAATAAGGCAAAGCATGTTCTGGACCACAAATCACTGTACATTCTTTACAGTGCATTAATATTACCATATTTAAATTATTGCTCACAGGTTTGGGGTAATACATATAAATGTAGATTATCATCATTATCTATGTTGCAAAAAAGAGCAATACGGATAATTCACAAAACTGATTATAGAGATCACACGAATTCACTATTTTTAAAATCAAATATATTAAAATTCATTGATTTGGTTCATTTTCAAACAGCACAAATTATGTATAAAGCAAAAAATAATTCACTCCCTGGTAATATTCAAAAACTGTTTCTTAATGGAGAAGAGAGATATAATCTAAGGCGAGAGTGTAATTTTAAGCATCTTTATGTTCGTACAACATCAAGAGTGTATTAAGACAAGGATGAGAAGACAGAATCATGAAGTTAATTTGATGATTATTGTTATTGATTATTATTATCAATGCGGAGTGGAGAAGGGGTAGGATTACATAAGCTTATGCTTCTTTTGACTCCTTTTTGGACATTAAGTTAAAATTGTTTTGTATTTTGTTGTATAGTTTTGGTTTTGTTTTTACTATATTTATTTTACTTGTTCGAAATAAAATTTAAAATCAAATCAAATCAAATTAAGTCTAACTCTAATAACCAAGTTATTTTTTCACCAACAATTATGGTTATTGTGATGATGGGAATAGGAGGCCAGTTAAAAATAATAGCACTTCCATGAGGTCTGTTAGCATGTACAGTAGAGACAGCAAAAAGGATGATGGTGTATTTAAAAGAGGACGGATCTCAGAACGGGGTGTTGAGCAACATGCCTGTCCTTAAACAGGTGGCTCTCAGTGTGATGCTCCCCAGCCCACACCAAACACGACTCATGACTCACTGATCCCATATTAAAACTGTTCCTGCTGGTTCACATGTCCATTTGTGCAGCCTCTTAAGACATGCAGTGCATGTGAGGCTATGGAGCAACGCCTGGCGTTGAAAACTCAGCCCACACGGTTAGTCATAATAAGCAACAGCCGAACTGTTAACAATGAGTATTTTGTAATAAGTTATGGTCACTGATAAGCCCATGTGACTGTGCTAACTAATGGATGAGACATCAGCTAAATATGTGTGTGTGTGAGCAGAGCTGGAAGGATAAAGTTTACAATTACAATTAAGAGGACTATTGATACTGATATCATGGTGGCAGGTGGCAAGGCAGCATTACAAGTCTGTGCCCTACTTAATAATAGGGTGGGCTGGCACACAGATGGACTGGCATTCTGTCAGGTAGCTTCACTATTACACCAGAACAGTGACTGATTTGTGCAGCATAAATACACTCAGGCATTAAAAGTTCACCAATTAGCACAGATCCATTAACGTGAGCAATGACGAGTTGGAGAGGATTCAGGCTGACGGCTCCAAAAAAACGCATTTCATAATGCATTAAAAAAAAAAAAAAGGAGCCAAAGTGACTCTCCAAGCAAAATCCAAAACTGCATTGCTAGAATTGCTTTGGAAAACTAAAAAAATCAGTTTCAAAGACCCAATAATAATTCAGGCATACTACTCAGATTAAATATGTTTTTAAACAATGTTTTTAGTCAAATTAGTTATTAATTGGGATGCACGAATATTAAAATTCTGGCTGATACGGATAAGCTGATAATCATTTCATTTTCAAATAAAAATGTACACAATTATCGAAACAAATTAGAAAAAAAACAAAAATTAGGAATTGTAAAATGCTAGAAGAAAATTGAATAGATATCACCACAGTATAGTCCAGTATAAAACAAACTTATATTCTTTTGAAGGGGGGGGGGGGGGGGGATTTAAACAGGAGTTTCAACATAAAAAGCTAGTAGACGATGGTTAAATGTAAAAATCAGGGGAAATGGTTATGAATAATTCAACTAACTATATAATATATATAGAATATATATATCTGTAGGGTGATTTCATAAAACTTTTCCCCTTATGTATGTATATATATATATATTGTATATATATATATTATATATATTATATATATATATATATTATATATATAATATCCGTATAAGTAACATACGTACGATACATTTTAATATATTCCACTATATTGTGCATCCCTATTATTAACATATGACGTCTGACATTTCATGTACAGATTCAGACAGGACTTGGTTGTCCCTTTTTAATTTTTTTATTGATTTAATTCTCTTTTCAAATTGGATGGGCTGTCACCAGTGTTTGAACCACCACCCATTTTACACAGAAAGCTGGTTAAAAATGTCTAAATCCAAGGACAACTTTCTCGTCGTGCTGACTGGCAGCTTTAGTTATGGCTTTTAATGAAAGGTCAAAAAAATTAGAAGTTGTGAGGGGAAAAAAATAATAATATCCCACAAAATACAGACATTGCCATCCGGATGGAATTTGATTTCTCAGAGGACCCCTGAGTTATCTGAAAAACGGTAGGTAATTTTCTCTGTAATTTGCACCGAGGTTGTGAAAGAAAATCACAGATGTGTTTGATTCAGTTGAGAATAAAATTACGAATTCACATCGGTGAAACCAGCCTCCTACGGGAAAACTTGTCCAGTCTGAATAAGGCTCAGGAATGCAAAAACACAGTCCTGTAGGAAGCATACTATATTATACATCAGGGTTAAGTAAGAGTTTGGAAGGGGCTCACCAGTGAGGTTGGTACGGGCGCTGTAGGAGCCCAGGTAGCGGCTGTCGGTGTTGGGAGTGTAGCACTCATACATGCCCTGATCGGTGGCCTGGAGCTTGGTGATGTGCAGCAAGACAGAGTCTCCGCCCAGCCTCTCAATGTAGATCTCCTTGCTGTTGACGCGCTGGGCGTACAAGGCGTAGGCGTAGTTGTGCTGGGACGTGCTCACAATACGGATCTCTCGATCGGGAGCGGTGTAAAGGTACATGGACCATTCAAAGTCTTGCTCCACCCCTTCCTTGTAGCCGGTCACATTACACCAGATGGTGATGTGAGAGCCTTCCGTTCGAATCAAGGGCCCCGGCTGAACTGTGACCTGCCGCTGGGCCGAGCATGAGCCCACTGTAAGAAAGACAGAATGAGGGGTTAGTAGTGGTCAAAAATGTGAGGATATTCAATATAAACATCTCAATATTTAGATTTTTTTACTTAAATGATTTAAAATGGTGTTTTTATCAGGTGAACCATCATTACCAGTCAAAAGGTATTTCCCAATAATCTAGTTAGAATCTTGCTAAAATGTCCACTCCTGCCTGATAAGAAAACCTTCGAGCTTTTGAGTGCTTGAAATGTGTGTGTGTGTGTGTGTGTGTGTGTGTGTGTGTGTGTGTGTGTGTAGTTTGCTGTGTGTGTAGAGCCGTCGCTCTGCAAGAAATCAAGTGGCCTTCAGCCAAGAGACCCATTACACACTAAACACAGTCACTCAATAGAATCACACTTTAAGAAACACACTGTGTGTCTGCTACACTGTAAATGCTACAATTAACAAACAAATAAAGGTCAAAATGCCAGCAAATCATAATGAGTTTATGTAAACACACTCAGCTCAAGTCTCACATATAAAAATAAACACACTTACCCAGAGATGTGCCTAAACAGAAACAGACCTAAGACCTAAATTAAGTGTTCATTAGGTATGTTTGGATTGGGAAACGATGTGGAAAATAATGCTGTCAAATTGGACAGATTATGAAATGTAAAATCTTTTCTTCATGCAAGCGGATGAAGAAATTAGTCGACTGATTACTGAAACTAAAGATTGTCTCATTTACGAAAAAAAAAAAAAAACTAGCCTCCTTAGGAAACAAGCAATACACAGGACTGAAGACAAATCACATTATAAAGTTTTAACAGCATTTTGGTGCAGATGAGTGACTGGTAGCAAAATATGAATAGCAGATGCGGAACATTCACTAGAAAAGGCAATCTGGACATTTTAACTCAATTTAATGGGTTTCATGTGTGAAAGTGCCAATTATTTATCTTTATGTGTGTCTGAAGTTGTCATTTTCCTGTTAAATTATGCTATGCTAGGCAAGAATATATATTCTTGAATATTTGGAGAATATATCTGGAAAACCTTCCCCCTTTATGCTTCGCCATCGTGTCTGATGCAGTCGGTTTATTATATTCCATTCCTTCATAGTTAAATGACTCTGTTAAAGGCCTTATTTACCTGTAAATACATGACTTGTTTAACGTATAAATATTTGAATATAATAATAATAAAAATAAGCACCTACTGTACATTGGCAACAAAAAAACAGCCTCTGACAAAACATAAACATTTAAAAATGTTGGCATTATTAGAGAACTGTTGGTAGTTCAAGTTTACATTTATATATAATATATATATTTTCTGCTGGCCAGCCGCGTCGGGATTCCAAAGGAAATCCTGACTGACCAGGGTACCCCCTTCATGTCTCGGGTCATGGCGGACCTCTGTCACCTCCTCAAGGTCCGACAGTTGAGGATGTCAGTCTACCACCCGCAGACGGATGGCCTGGTGGAGCGGTTTAACCAGACGCTCAAACGGATGCTGAAGCGGGTGGTGGCCGAAGATGGGCGTGACTGGGACCTCATGATCCCATACGTGCTCTTTGGAGTCCGGGAAGTACCACAGGCCTCCACAGGCTTCACCCCCTTCGAACTGCTGTTTGGGAGACAGCCCAGGGGCCTTCTAGATGTGGCTCGGGAAGCGTGGGAGAACCAACCCGCCCCCCTTCGTAGCCTCGTCCCCAGGGGCCTTTTAGATGTGGCTCGGGAAGCGTGGGAGAACCAACCCGCCCCCCTTCGTAGCCTCGTCGAGCACGTGCGGGAAAGGATAGACCGGGTCATGCCGCTGGTTAAGGAACATCTCGTGACCACCCAGCACGCCCAGCAACGGCTGTACGACCGGCCCGCCCAGGCCCGGGAGTTCCAGCAAGGCGATCGAGTGGTGGTACTGGTCCCGACAGCCGCGTGCAAGTTTCTGGTGACCTGGCAGGGGCCCTACACAGTAGTGGAACGAATGGGACCGGTTACGTACCGGGTGCGGCAACCGGGCTGCCGACGGACGGAGCAAATCTACCACATCAACTTGCTCAAGAAGTGGGTTCCCAGGCCCGAGCAACTTGCCGCGCTAGCCCATACCGGGGTCCCAGTAGTGGATGTGGAACCGCAGCTGTCGGCGACCCAGAAAGCGGCGCTCGAGGCACTGGTCAGTCAGTTCCGGGATGTGTTCAGTGAGAGCCCGGGTAGAACCACGGTCATCGAGCATGAGGTCCGCACACCACCAGGAGTCGTGGTCCGGCAGCGGCCCTACCGGATACCGGAAGCTCGCCGGCCGGCTATAGAGGAATCATGCTCCAACGAGCCCTCCCGTAGCCCGTGGGCCAGCCCCATCGTAATGGTTCCAAAGCCGGACAACACCCTCCGGTTCTGTAACGACTTCAGGAAGGTCAATCAAGTTTCCGCCTTTGACGGCTATCCCATGCCGCGGGTGGATGAGCTCTTGGACCGGCTGGGCAAGGCTCATTACATCAGCACCTTGGACCTCACCAAAGGCTACTGGCAGGTGCCCCTGTCCCCGGAGTCCCGGGAGAAGACAGCCTTTAGCACTCCCAATGGCCACTGACATTACCGGGTGCTACCCTTCGGCCTACACAAGGGCCCCCGCCACGTTCCAGCGGTTGATGGACATATTGCTCCGGCCTCACCAAGCCTAGGCTTACCTGGATGATGTCATCATACACTCTGAGGGCTGGGAGACTCACCTGGAGCGTCAATGGACAACCCCAAGAAGTGCCATCTCAGCCTCACCTAAGCCAAATACCTGGGGTACAAGATCGGAAGAGGGCTCATCATGCCCCAGGACAAGAAGGTCGAAGCGGTAAAGAAGTTCCCACGCCCCGCCAACAAGACGCAAGTACGAGCCTTTTGGGGGTTGGCGGGCTACTACCGATGCTTAATTCCGAACTTCTCCTCTATAGCCTGCCCCCTGTCAGACCTTACCAGGAAAGGGCAGCCAGAGAAGATAGTCTGGACTCCCGAGACCGAAGCCGCCTTCCAGGCCCTCAAGACGGCCCTGACGTCCTCCCCGGTCCTGCATGCCCCAGACTTCTCCCAGCTCCGGGACGGAGAGGAACACCCCATAGTCTACATCAGCCGGAAACTCTCCCCCGCAGAGACCAGGTACGCCACCCTGGAGAAAGAAGCCCTGGCCACAAACGCCCGGGTGACATGGTGGTTCCTCGCACTCCAGGACTTCAGCTTCCAGGTACAACATCGGGCAGGGGCCGATCACGGGAATGCGGACGGCCTCTCCCGTCCCGGGGCTGGTCCGGTTGGGCAGGTCTGACAGGTAACCTAAAATCCCCCCCTTGTAATACCCCCACAACGAGTTGTGTGTTTCCCTACAGGACCAGGGCGACGCCTAGAGGGGGGGATTGTGGCGAGTATCCCGAGTCCAGATTAGCGTCGCCCTGGAAACGCCGCTGCCACACTGATCACCAAAGCACAACACCTGTGCATGATGAGTGGCTCACCTGGCGCTCGTTCCCGCTGGCCATAAAAGCCAGGAGAAGAAACACCAGCGGGAAGGCACCCCGGAGCTCCAGGCAACATTAATGCTTGTTTCTCCTTGTTCACAGACACCGAAGGCTCCCTGGGAGAGGGATCTGTACCACGGCACTTCACCCCACGAGCACCACGCTGAGACGGGCACCGAGAACCATTCATCAGAGCACGTGTGATCAGTGTGTGGGCAAAATAAATCACCCTCCGGGGCTCTTTCGACCAGTACAGAGTCTGTTCTCATTCACCCCGTGACAATATATTAACATTATATGACATGAAATACAGTCCTACGTTTTAAAATATACAGGGATCAACATGCCATCTCATAATTCCGGAAACAGTATCACCATTTTTTTTACAGTGAATTTCTAGCAAACACGGCTGCCTTTTTTTTTTACTGAATTTAACAGGATTTTTATTAGTGTGTAAAGTATCCATTTACTACCAGATTTTTCTTTTATTTAAGCCACCACGGGACACACAAGTGGCATTATTTGCTTTACTTTCAGAAGTTTTACAGAATCTGCATCTTTAAGACTGTGACAACAACTCTGTGAGAATGACGAGTGCTTTGTACAGAATGAATGGTATTAACCGATAAACTAACGTCAACCTAGCCTGTCCAAGCTTGACAAAAAGATAGGATAAAGGAAGACAAGTGTGAACAGTTGGAGTTGAGAAACAGGGAGAAAGTAATTCCTCGGATGTCATTGTCCAATCTGTAACAGAAAAAAAGAGGCAGCCCATCTGCTGGCGTGTCGCGTCTGGTGCGGATCTGTGACAATGAGTGAGCGTGTGTGGGTGAACGCTCCCCACGCCTCAGAAGAGACGTCAGTGATTTAATTACTTCTAAATATGCACACGCATCTGCATCTCTGGGCCATCCCGTAGTGAACTGAAAGTGTTTTTCATCACTTTCTTTATCTGTGTCCTTCCCTCTTGTTACCCCTGTACGCCCACACACGCCTGTGCTTTCCTCATGCCAGCTGCCTACACACAGACACTCCAAAAAAACACCACTGAAACAGCATCCTATTGCTATGTCAGCAAACAGCTCTATAGAACAGCAGCAGACAGTTGGGTTATCTTGACTGTGCTACACTATGGCATAACCGTGCACATGGGAATTTACACTTCCCAAGGTGATCTGATGTTTGTCATGCCCTTCGTTTCTCTCTGCCTCCATGACATCCAGCTCTGTAGGAGTACCATGTTTGCGCTCTGCCAACCTGGCTCTCCATAAACACCGTAGTGTGCAGATAAATTGTTTTCTATTTAGTCAGAAATATAGCTGAACAACAGAGCCAAACTCACAGTCTCACAGAGCTAGGCATGACGCCTGGACAACATTGTGTCAAGAATTGCCTACAAAGATGGGTACACTGTTAAAAATGTTTGTGATTTTAACAGTAAAAGACTGTAAAAATGCTACAGTAAAAACCTGTTAATTGGTTAACAACAAATTCCCCTACTATATACGGTGAAAAAACTGTATTGACATTACATGTAATTTTACCCGGTAAAATACTGTTAAAAATATGTTTTTTTGGAAGTGAAAAAGAAAAAGTCATTGTTTGATTTACAGTGACAAACCGTAAATTGACACTCCCAGAATTCCCTGCATGACACTTCACACTTTATGTTTTTTTTTTGTTGAAATAACATGTTTCTTCTTAGTTTTTTTCTTATCAGTTGTGTACATTAGGGTTTAATCTTACATCTAATGTCGTTAAATCAATGTTTATTGCATTATTTCAGTATCATGTGTGTTACAGTGATGGTGTTTAATGTTTGTGTGAATGACACTGTACACCTTCTATACATAAGAACTGCCCTCCTCAGCTTGTAGAAAAGCTGTTTGTGATGAGCTTTGGTGGTTATTGCGATTCATATATGAATAGATTTTAACATGCACCCCTATTTCTCTTTCTCTTCTCTAAAGCAGCACAGGCCTCGCCCACTTTGCTGCCTTTTCAAGAGGGCGGGGTTTATCTGGGTTTGTTACATCACAAACCCGGGAAGTAACTTCTTGTAGTCCCTACCAGCCGTTTTTGTAGCCATTAAACTGCCAGAATTTTAAAAGACGATATCTCCGTTTGCATTGAACTTTCAGCTTCCTAACTTTGCATAGGGCTGCACGATAAATCGAAATGGACGCGAGATAGCGATTCGACAGCAAGCTGCGATTGTCATGCGATCTTTAAGTGAAGCACGGTATCTAATGATCAAGCAGTAAATTCTCCATCCAAACGAGCAAGAGGCGCTCTCGTGCTGAAACTCAAATGCCTCACCGAGCAACCCAGAAAATGCCTATCGCAGCAGCTGAATAAACAGAAGATTCAACTGCTTTCATTGATTTCAACGTGACTAATAAACACACGACTATGGCAATATACGGTTTATCTGAGTTCTTATTATTATAATTTTCATTAAAATAAAGTATATTTGTAATGCAATGCCTTTATCACTGCTTAAATACTATGAAATATGTTGCGTGCCTTATCCTGTGTAAGAAGCCGCATCATCTCACAGAAGGATTTATTTCAAACACTCGACTGATGTTATGAAGTGAGTTTGGAGTAAAAATATGTTATTAAATGTGGTATTTTCACATGCTTTCAGGTGAACTACGGCTATGTGTAGTAAATTCTGCTCCATCTGAAAGCACGTGATGATGATTTCCTGCTGATTACAGAACCGGCAGAACTATCAAAATGCACATGACAATCACATTCAATTAATCGTGCAGCCCTAACTTTGCAGATATTGTTTATGCTCAAACAGCAACATTACACACTAACTAACGTTAAAAAAGTGAAATCGCAATGAACCACCCCTTTAAGTCTGATGCTAGCACCAAGCTGACTGTCTTCCAAGCCTCTGTCTTTTTGTTTTATATTCTAACAGGCCCTTAAAAAAAATCACCCTTTTTTGCACTTCATATCTGTGTCACCCTTACTTTTGGTATTCTCATTTCAACCATCTGAAGATGTGACCCCTGGTCTGTCTGCTGAAGTTTTACTTCACTGTGCCAAAGTCCTCAGAGCCACTGTTCATGTTACTCTGTAAGTCTGAGACTCAGAGACTGGCTGGGAGACATTTCCCCTGAAAACCAGACTTTACCTGTCAACACAGACCACTGCAAGGTGGTACTGACTGTTACTGCAATGGTACTGACCGTTACGCAGTTCACCATGCACTCCAAGTTTGAGTTTGCTCATACATCTCTTAGACAGATTTAAAGGGATAGTTTACCCAAAAATGAAAACTACCCCATGATTTACTCACTCTCAAGCCATCCTAGCAGTGCTGGGCAGTATACTGGTTCATACCGAATACCGGTGTTTATTTTTGTTACGATATGAATTCAAATACCGCAATACCGGTGTATGTCGCTTAAACAACGTTCGGAATGCGACACTGTTTGAAAGGGGGTCCTTTCACTGGTGCACTGTGGTGAGGGAACAGCTGTATGTGTTACTAAGCGTGGAAGTTCCGAAACTGATGCTGTAGAACTAATAGAACGTGATGAAGCAGAAGAACTCATCCACAATATCCACACTGACTTCCACAAATATCCAGCGCCCGCTGCCGTCAGCTCCCGCGTCTCACACGCACGAGCGCGACTTTAGCACTATATTTAAACTTTCAGACCCTTTTAGCGGCTTTTTCCATAGAATACTCATACTGACAAACCTAGCGACTTTTTTTGGATAAACCTTAGCTATGGTTCAGTTGGAAGATTTCGCCAGTGCAGTCCCGACAAACGCGAGGTCTGACTTTCCCGGAGAAGTGTCACCTCTCTCGGAGTCTGTTCTGTGCAGTGAGCGGCCGAGAAGCAGAGGGAGCCAGCATTCAGTGGCAGCCACCACAGCCGATCGTCAATAAATGAGTACAAACTAGCGTTTCCTAGCACCTGTCGCTTACTTATTGTTTGGAATTATAAATATGAGTGTAGTTCGTCTGTTAATATCACATGCATTTTTTTGTTTGTTGTTTTTTTAGTTTGTTACTCTGACGCAGGCAGTGTGCTGCATGAGACAAAAAAGTAATATAGCCAAAACAACCGCATAGCCACTCTTTAGTGTAGATGCATGTTGCCACGATTATAAATGATAGTGACTCCTGGTTAACATGTATTAAAAGGGGTCGTGTTTAGTCACTATTTAGTGTATTTTTTGACAATATTCACTCATCACAACAGTAAAATAGTGCATTCTAAGTCAATACACTGCAGTATTTCCTCTCTCAATCAGCAGAAAATATGGTTAACACCCGGTCATGCATGAAAAAAAAATACCATCATGTACCGTGAAACTGGTATAATTTTGAAAAATACCGGGATATACATTTTTGGTCATACCGCCCAGCACTAGGTATATATGACTTTTTTCTTTCAGACAAATCTAATCAGGAGTTATATTAAAAATTGTCCTGGCTCTTCCAAGATTTATAATTACAGTGACCGGGTGTTTCTGTTCCACAACAGTCCAAAAGAAGTCCAATAAAATTAATAATTTTATTTGTAATGCGCCTTTCTTACACTCAAGGCGCTACAACAGTATAAAACATCAATACAAGAACAACACTACTCCATAATAGCAATCACAATGACAACACAATAACAACAATGACAACAGCAACTGTAAGATTATAACTTAAAAGTAGGGCTGCACGATTAATCGAATGCTATTGTCATGTGTATCTTGTCAGTAAAGCCAGTTCTGTGATTAGTAGTAAATCACCATCACATGCTTTCAGATGGAGTGGCATTTAATAAACAGAGCTGTAGTTCACTGACAAGCTAAGCAATATCGCGTTCATAATACAGATGATTTAATCGCGCGATTATGAAATTGAAGAAATCGTTTTGTGATTTATGAAAGCTGTTTGCGTAGCTTGTCACAAAATACCACATTTAATAACATGTTTTTACTCCAAACTCAGTTCATAACATCAGCCGAGTGTTTGAAATAAATCCTTCAGTGAGACGATGTGTCTTCTTACACAGAATAAGGCACACAAACATATTTCATAGTATTCCAAGCAGAGATACAGGCTATGTCGATTAGCATTGCATTATATATACTTAAGTAAAATGAAATTATAAGGACGAACTCGGATAAATTTTCATGCGGCGTGTGTTTATTAGTCACATTGACTTTATGAAAGCAGTTAAATCTTCTGTTTAGTCAGCAACCGCTATAGGCATTTCCTGCGAAGCATATTTGAAATTACAGCGCGAGAGTGCCCTCTGGCCTTCGGATGCTGATCACAGAACCATGCTTCACTGAAAGATACGCATGACAATAGCTTTCTTCGCCTCAATATGGCCTTTGCGATTTAATTTCGATTAATCGTGCAGCCCTAGCTCGGGGGGGTGAATAAAGGCCGCCTTTAGCGAATCGATGCGTCTTGTAGGACAACATATCCCTATTTGACAACTTGATTAAACCGTATACTAGCTTGGTCGAGAATATGCTATAGTAAACTAAAAACCAACGTTGTTCTCCATATCGAAATCCTCAGACATTTTTCTTTACAAATCCTCATTTTGTACTTCTAACTCATGACTGATGTTTTGTTTTGATCTCTCCTCTCTGCTTCCGCATTCGTCACTTCTCACCGGACCTTACGCTACGTCCTACGTCATCCGCCGGAATGGCTTCCGCGTACGACAGTCAGCGGAAGTTAGAGATTGAGGTTTATAAAGTTTTAAAAATGGATATGTTTCCTACAAGAATGCATTGATTCGATACAGGAGGCCTTTATTCTACCCCAGAGCCGAGAGGCACTTTTTATTATGGATTAGTGTTGTCAAAAGACCCGGTATTTTGGTACCAAGTCGGTACTAAAAAAATGTAAATGTTACAGTACCAGGTTTTTTTAATTACCGGTGGTACCGAGTACCCGGTCAATTCGGTTCTTGATGCGCTATCCGAAAGGAGCACAGATGCGCTCTCTTCATAAAAGCACTGAGACATAGCGACATCAAAATGAGGAAACACATCAAACTAACAAAAAACTTTAAAGACACCCAGATCAAATGAAAGAGTTCAAGCAGGTAAGTTTAATTTTAATTTTTTATATTTGTGTTTCCCATACATTGATTTATTAGTGGCGGCCCGCCACAATAGATTTTCCAAAAGGCTTTGACTTCGTTGAATAAACATGAGCACATACTGCACGTTTAAAATCAAAACGAGGTGCGGGTGTTTATATCACTGTATTTCTGAAGGAAACCGACTGTCTTCGGAAAAATTTATGTAATTTTCATGTCATCTGCCCGTAATGCCTTGAGCACGTGAGCAGCGTGTGCTGAGTGCAGCGCTATTTGATTACAGCAGTGACTGGGGAAACCTCTATCTCTCCACTCTACAAGCCGCCTCAGTACTGGCAAGAGAATGAATTGCCGATATATGCAACCACAATAGAGTGCAAGTCTGTGGCAAAAACACCGCTTCTGTTTGAATATTATTCAATATTTTAAAATTGAATGTCGGAATTGAATGAACATCGCGTTATGAGAGTAGTTAAATCGTTAGCATAAACGTGGTAGCCACTAATATACTGAGCATTAGAATTTGAAAGTTCTTATTTACTATTTATGCTCCTATAAGTTTATTGGGTAGTCTGGACCAATCAAACACAAAATATATATTTTGTTAGCTAGATTTCACAGATACTTTGTAACACCCCAGGACGCCATAACAAGACCCTGGTTTCATGGTAACCCGATACATTTACAACCTTGTGGCATGCGAGCCGGCTCTCATTCTGCTTTATCCAGAAACAAGGGGTACAAATGCACAAGAGAAATGGACTGTTCTACTAATTAAATCATAGGAAAACCTTCTTTGAATGAAAACCCATTTTCTTCAGGCCATTGTGTAAATTATTGCTGTGTTGTATTTAATCTGATGTATTATAGACTATTTTTATTCATGATTACGATAAACCACTCATTCATATAAACTTACATATACCGTGTTTAGTATCTAATTCGCCTTCTTATGATCGAAACAAGAGTGTATATTATATGTTGGTACGTAGGCAATATATTAGTGCCCTGAGAACTTTTAGTATTTTCAATTCAAGTTCCAGATACTAAAGTACCATGTTTCCACACAAAGAGCCATAAACTCCACAGGATCTCAAAACGCCCACTTGGGATTCCGGCTTTTCTCATTGGATAAGCCCATCTTGAGAGGCGGGGATCTTCTTTGACCTTAAAGCTGACACACCCAGTGTGACCCGTCCTGTGGTGGTTCAGTGCGGCTAAGATGAAGGTGTGAGAAACGCTCCAGGATACCAAAGCTTGTGCCAGGCTTCGGCCTTGTCCTTTCCATTTTTCAAGTTACTCTGACGCAAACTGGTTCATTCTCATCAACCAACTTCAGCAAGATCTTGGGGCGTTAAGATTGCATCAGGAATCTTTTTCAGACAGACGTGCAAGTATCAAACTTAGTCGATTTAATTGATGCATTAAGTATCAGTTACACCTTTTTACAAGGTGTGTTTGAGCTAAGAATCTGACGTTTTCCCTCAGGCTTAGATCGGCTGAATATGCAAATGGTTCCATAAATGTCCTTCCTTATGTCTCTTTCTTTAGTGCTAAACTTTAACCCTTTCCTCTACCAACTGTATGTGTGTGTGTATGTATGTGCATGTTAGACCAGTTTATGTGTTTATGTAGTATGTTAGACTAGTTTAAGTGTTTATGTGTTTAATAAAACCTTACTTGTATCACACTTGATGTGATTCATTGTTTGCTCATAACTGGAATCACTTAATCATGCAGATTTACGCTACAAACTTATAGAATTGTACAGTAAGAAAGTGATTTCCTTTAACCAGGAAATTAACGTTCTTAGAATTGGCAAGACAGTTGACCCTGAGAGGTCAAATAAATATCTACAGCGGATCTAAAATATAAATAGTTAATCAGAAGAGTTCTGGTTAATATTCATATTTCCATGAGCTAATTCGTACATCGGTAAAAAAAACAGGAAGACATGATGATATTTACTATTTTTACATACCAGAGGCTTTTAAATGATTTGTGAATCTAAAATATGTGTTAGAGAATGTACAAATGGTTTACATTGTTTGTGTCATATCAGTCAGATCAGTTTTTTTTTTCTTTTAGCTCACTTAGTTGTTATTATTGGCTGAATAACTCTAGAAGGTTTTAAAAACCCTTTAAAATTAAATATGAACACAGTTTGGATTAAATTGAAGTATAGTCAAATTTTTTAATTAGCATGTTTTTGTGTTTTGCTTTGATTTCGAAATTGGTACCGAGAACCGTGGATTTTCACTGGAATTGGTACCGAATACTGAAATTTTGGTACTGTGACAACACTATTATGGATGGATGCGCTTTATTGTACTTCTTATGGACTGTTGAACAGAAACACCCGCCATGCCATTATAAAGCTTGGAAGAGCCACGAGAATTTTTAATATAACTCCGATTGGACTCGTCTGAAAGAAGAAAGTCATATACACCTAGGATGCCTTGAGGGTGAGGATATCATGGGCTAATTTTCATTTTTGGGTGAACTATCCCTTTAACTTGCAAGTATAGGAACAGTCTAAAAGACTCCACAGAGTAATTTATGTTCACTAGTAAACAATGCAGACTCATCATTTCAAAGAAAGCTACCCCCCCCCAGTAATGGATCTATGAAATGTTTTTTAAGGGGCTGCACGATGTATCGAAGCGATATTTAAACGCCATTTGTCAGAAAGAAGTTCTGTAATAAGCGGTAAATTCCATCCCTGCGTGCTTTCATTGAGCAGCATTAACTACACAGAGCCGTGGTTCACCGATGAGCTGCGCAAAAAATCGCGCAAATATTAACGTGGTTTTGCGCAACTCGTCAGTAAACAACGGCTCTGTGTAGTAAATGCTGCTCAATGTGAAAGCACGCAGGTGATGGAGATTTACCGCTGATTAAAGAACCGGCTTTACTGATAAGATGCGCGTTAAATATCGCTTGCGATTAATCGTGCAGCCCTATTATGAAATGTGATCAAACAGGGTTTACATTCGTAAGAGTGTCAGGGTCCATTTTGCAATTCCAGCACACCTGGAGTGACAGGCCAGCGTTTAAGCCCTGCCATTCAACGGATGAAAGCTTCAGCCTGCTAGACCATGAACCATCAGTCTGATTTCAGCAGGATGAAGATTTCATATGACATATTAAATCCAGAGACATTTCAGAGGTGTTTAACTGGAACATTCATGTCATGCTCATTCCTCTTTCTGAGCTCGGCTGATGAAAGTAGCGTTTCCATGTGGGTCACAGAAGACTTCCCCAGAATAACCAGCTCTGGCCTGCCATCAGCTCTGCAGCATTAAATATGGATCACATATAAAACACTATGCATTTCTAACAACACGTGCTCTCTCTCTCTCTCTCCTGTGGAGGAGGATGGCATATCAGAGTTACATTTTAATGTCAGTTTACAGTACTTTATTACAGTACACCAGAGGAGCTTTTCCTCCTTCGGGTGCTAAGCATGAGAGTAAGGCATTTCATGAAAGTTTTATTTCACAATCTAGCTTCTGATTCACAGTCCTGAGGAACCCTATACTTTTGACAACAATGAACTTCACTAAACTATTTAAACTCTGCAGCATTATTAATCCAAAGTCCTGCTAATTAGCCAATATAAACTAATCACATTGAGCCAGTTATTATTGTTTTATTTTTAGTGAAGGGATTTGTTCCTTAAGAATTATTTTACAGCCTTCTCTTTAGTACGTAGTAGTATCATGTCTAAATATATATATATTAAAAAAAAATACATAAAATAAATAAAATTTTAAATAATTATAATAGAACCTTAAACCACTTTTAAGGATAGTTCAGCCAAAAATGAATATTTCTATTATCATTTGCTCACCCTCAATTTGTTCCGAACCTATATTAATTTTTTTCTTCAGTGGAACACAAAAACAGATTTTGAAGAATGGGTAACCAAACGTTTCTGGCCCAACTGAACTTCCTAATTTTTTCAATATATGGAAAACTGTGGTAACGGTTGTTTTCAACATCTTCAAAATATCTTCTTTTGTGTTCAGCATAAGACTATTGCTGAAATAGAATTAAAAATTTTTTGGGTGAACTATCTAACATAAAACAGCAAATATTCTATACATCAATATAATAACAACTAAATCGAATGAAATACATTTCAACATCTCTTTGATGATTCAGTTGTCAATAGACAAACTCAAAACATGGTCAACACTCATGCTCATGTTGTGCAAAACCCGCTTGGCTTGTTTTTTTGTTTAGTTTTTTCACACTGAACCAATGGCATTTTGATTCCCATGCAATGGATGGGGCCCGGAGATATTAAGACCATGAAAAAAAAAAAAAAAAAAATAAAACCAAATAAAAGCAACCCCCAAGACGGTCCACATAGTGAGCTGGACCAACCAATTCACTAAAAATGACAAAAAGTAACCATTTATTTATATTAACAAAACCGAATGTCATGAAAATAATTTGGAGCCAGTATTTTTTGACAAATGGAAACACTGAATTAGTTCTGAGATTCCAACCATAATTACTACCGTACAAATCAGTGTAAAGAGAGTCCCACGGGAACAAATGCACAGAACAAAACCACTTTAAAACCACAACAACAATTAAAAACAGAAGACAATGTGGATAGATAATGGACATCAAAATAGATCACGCTGGATCAAATGTGGTCAAAGCTGCAAACATCAAAAGAAAACATGCCTAAAAGGTAAAATACAAGAACAAGTGAGGAAGACAAAGCAGGAGGAAACTACAGTCTAGTATTTGGTCAGCACAAAAGCCTCTGATAAATACTGGTACATGAAAGACAACCACTTTCCCAAGCCTGCTGTTTGTCTTTCTTTAATTGCCTCTCACACATTGAGTCCAAAAGCACTTTAATGGAGCCGCTGCGTATACAGACACGAGCCATGATGCCATGTCTCACAGCCCAAGAGAGTAACTCATTAGCCCTCAAAAGACATACTCATATACACATAGCTCTGGTGTTTAACAGGACACACACATGGAGCAATTTGGCCTAGGCCATTAGCACCATCACCACACCTCACAAACTCCAAACCCAGCGGAGCAATTACCAAAATCTCTTCTGCTCATGCAGGCCGGAGTATAAGCCCTTCCTCACAAGGAGAGCAAAAAGGGGGCTTGGCATGAAACCACAGCCAATTAGAGGAGGATGTAGCGAGGCAAATGACCAGAAGAGGGGATCATATTGAGAATGAATACAAGTTCACAGCATTTGGCAACCCAAAATCCAATTTCTTTTGTCTATGTGTGACATAGATCTCATTTTTCTGAGCAGTGTGAACACACAAAAAAATCCAATCTTTTCAATCCGATTTGGGGAGCTTTGACAAGTGGTCCTTGATCCGATTATGTGTCCAATTCGTGGCCATGTGACCGGAGCGTGAACCATCAGATTGGAATTGAACGGTTTCTTTAACGCCAATTTTTTTGTTCACATAAGCAGTGCACGTGACTTACTGATTTTGTAATTGTGCAAATGGGGTTGCTTTCATAATGGCTGACTGTTCAAGCCAGTAGTAAATGTGAAGTGAACAATATCAAAGATTTGAGCAAAAAAAAAAAAAACTAAATAGGATTAGTTGATAAGCTGAGCTTTAAAAGAAGCAAAACAAATGAAAATTGTCATTATTCACTCACTCTACTGTCATTTTAAACTCGTTTTTTGACATTTTTTTCTATTTCCTATTTTGTGACTGTAGTCACTTCACTTCTAAATAGAGTAATGCTTTAAGGTCCTGGCTTTCTGTCTGTCATCTAAAAGCTGAGCCGAACCAGAAAGTGACAGCGGCTTTTTGATATGTTTATGGTTTAACAGAGCTCGGCTGAGTAAAAAGCCACAGATTTAAGAAGCCTGTCCCGGCTGGAGATAAAGAGGAACTTGGGACTAATAAGGTTTTACAGGAGAGGTGCAAGATTAGAGTCCCATGAAACAAGAAAGTCAGAGCCCATGCATCTAGTTACTGTGCCAAAAATACATAAACTGAGAGAAATGCAAGCCAGCAGACCTATTGGCTACAGAGTGCATCTCTGAGATTGTAATTAGACAAACATTAAAGCAATAAAATAGGCTTCATTATCCAGATGTCATGCCTTTCTTGACACAGCTGAGGCCTCCTTATGTTCAACTTCAAATCATTAGACAACTAGGCCTAACAAAACATTTCATTATACACATTTGAAGACATAAACCAAAGCATGCAAGTTTGAAAGAGAGAAAGAACGAATGAACAACTGAAAGAGAGATTAAACTAAAAATGAAAGACAGAACAAAAACAAATAAACGAACGAAAGACAGAATGAACCAAAAGGAAGGGAAAAAATTTAATTGTTAAAATAAAATATAAACCATGAGGATTGTTGTAAAAAGAGGACTAAATAACTATGGCTATATATTATATATATCTATATATATATATATATATATATTATATAATACATCCATACTGCTATATCATAAAATAAAAAAACAATGACAGTATACGAAATCTTCCATTTAGTAAGTAAAGGTGTGTGTGTGTTTGTGTTTGGTGTGTTGTGTGTGTGTGTGTGTTTGTTTGTATGTATGTATGTATGTGTGTGTGAGAGAGAGAGAGATAGAGAGAGAGAGGAGAGAAGAACCAGAGCGAGAGATAGGAAGGATAGAGAGAGAGAGAGAGAGAGAGAGAGAGAGAGAGAGAGAGAGAGAGAGAGAGTCAACGGACAATGAGGTGAATGATGTGTGAAAGATAAAAGCATGCGCTGCCTCTTCCAGGCCAGGACAGGGACTCTAGTCAGCACCTCAGCTGTGCCACATAAAAAAACAACAACACAGGTCTTTTAGTACAGGCAGGCGGGGGGTGGCACACTGCTTCCTGTGTGTGTGCGGGTGAGCAGCTGGAGGCACAGCTGTACTGGTGTGTGTGCGTGTGGCAAAGAATGATTTTTTTAAAAAGTATTAACTATATTAAAGAATGAGAGCTATTTAACTGTTCAGTGGCAGGAAGAAAGGGGGGAAAGGGGTCTGTGGGCTTCAGCCCCAAAGGAAGGACAGGAAAAGAGTAGTAAGACAGCATGCTCTGGGTTTGATTAGATCAATACAAAACCATTCAGTGAGCAAGACATGACCACAGCCGTCCTAATATCTGCTCTGTGGGGATGTCAGAAGAGGTGAATCATGGTCTTGTTGCTCTGTTGAGTGGGTTGTGGTAAGACTAAAGGCCCGTTCACACCAAGAAGATAACTATAAAGATGATGATAACTATATTAGGGTCCACACCAAGGCACAATAACGTTCTGTTTATTATAAGCATGTGCTGCAATTATGTCATCTGCCACCTTAAATGCTCAAGCGTGAAAAAATAAGCAGTATAAATGAGTAGCTCTCAAATGCTGGGGGCGTGTCCGTTATCTGCGCTGAAACCATGCCCAGCTTAACTGATTGCACAAACACTATTGGAAGAGAGCAGAACTGGATGATGACATGAATCATCAATGAACTGACTTTAGCTGGAAAATGACTCCTTGTTATTGTCCTCTTGCATCATTGACAAACTATTTTCCTGTTTGACACTGTAAAGCTGCTTTAACACAATCAGTATTCTATAAAGCGCTACACAAATACAAGTCAAGGTGACTTGACTTGACCTGACTAAAGGAGGGAGAGCATTTTCTCATTTTCTCTTAACTCTAGAATAGTCTTCCTGATAATGTTTGGGGCTCAAACACTCTCTCTGTTTAAATCTAGATTAAAGACATCTCTTCAGCCAAACATTCACATAATGAATCTCATACCCTTGTTCCCAGTTAGATCAGATAAAAATCACAAACACATTTTTTGCTTGAAACGTTATGAACAGCAGCTACACTAATTCTTTATTATCTGCCTTTCTGTTCCTACCCCGGGATGCCCATCTCGAGGTAACTAGAGATTACACCAGCTCTAGCGTGGATCCAGCCTCATAAGGAGCTTTCACACCTCGTAGTTCTAGGAACTAGCCAGAAAGGTCATTCCTAGAGAGCCAATTTCTCCCTTTGGCCGATTTCCTGGTTGCATTCGCACCGGAAGCAGGAATTATGCAGTGGCCGACAGCGACGTTTTCTGAGCTGTTTTTGTTGTGTCTCGTGGGTTTTTGTGATAACAGAGATGTAATGTAAACGCACAATTTACGTGACTGAAAGAGCATGAAAATTTGACTAAATCTCCTATGACACCTTGCAATGTTACATATCAGCTGCAGACAACAGGTAAATGCCGTTATCGCTGTTTTCCAAGTTCGTGAAGTAAATATTTTTACATGGTTTTTTAAAAATGCCGGGTAGCTGGTGTTTCTTATGCGTTTGGGGCCAATCAGGGTACACTCATATCACAGATAGTTCCTATAGAACTGTTTTAGACCCTATTCTGAAGTAGAAGCTAAATTAGTTCCCCGAAATGGAATTCCTAGAACTAAATACATTCCTAGTTCCTGTGGTGCGAACACGCCAAAAAGCGGGAAACTCCCATGTTCTAGGAACTATGAAAAGGTTCCTCCATTGCGAAGAGATGGTCCTCACTGCAGAATACAAAATCCAGGGGGTGAGGTTGGATCCAGATCCAACTCCTCCCACCTTACATATACCTAAACCTACCCATCTCCACCCCCTGATCCCTAAACCCACCCATCTCCACCCCCTCGATGTGGATCCAACCCCGCCCCCTGGATCTTTGTTCTGCAGTGAGGGGCTACTGGTTGCGAAAGCACCTGTAGAAAGGCTTCAGATGACCCAACACCTGTGAAGAAATTATTCTGACCCCTGCGAGGACCCCAGATGATGTCAACTTGAATCAACATGCACAACTGCCAACATTTTTCTATATTGTAATCATTATGATGATCACACTTGTAATAATTGCTTTAATGAGCTTCTGCCTACAATTGATTAATTTATGTTAGCTAACTATGTGATTCTATTATTTTGAACTGTTCATTTGTTAAATTAACATTACTTGGACACATTATATTGTAATGGAAACATGAATTTTGTGTAAAGCTGCTTTGAAACGATGTATATTGTGAAAATCACTATACTGTACAAATAAATTTGAATTTAATTAATGTTTTACTATATTACTGTTTTGCTGTATTTTTGATCAAATAAAAGTAGCATGGTGAACATGAAACCTCTGAAATAGTGTGTAATCAGAAAGGTAATATTGAGACAGCATGGTGTGTGTGAGAGGGTCATATGCAGATGTATAGTCTGAAGAAAAAGATGCATCATCCTGAGGGGGAGACAGTCTGCATGGTTTCTAGGGTAGAGAACCGAACAGGCCAGCAGGAAATGCAGGAAGGTACACAGAGCTTCATAATAAACCAAAGGAGGTAAAATGACTGTGCATTAGAAGACTGTAGGACCACATAGTAGTCGGAAAACACGTTGCCTGTAGAGCATGAATGTAATTTTTTGCAGCCGCTGGTTGCGAGCACTGGGTTGGGGCAAAAATGCATCCAAGCAGAAAAATAAAGTGCAAGTGAGACATTAGGACAAACGGTGTGTCTTTAGGCACAATTCACTTCATCAATAAATCAAAATAGTAGCCTATTTTAAGTTAATGCATGCTGGCCTCTTTTTTTTAAGTCTCCCATTCACTTCCATCACACCGGCAGTCAATGGACTTGCACCTCCGAGCAGTAGCGTAAATGCCCGGAAAGGCTATTTAAATGAAAAATGAATGGCCTCATACACCGTGCAGCCCCAAGCCTGTTGAAAAAACGATATGAAATGGAAGACATTCATTTCTGGGTGTGTGTGGAGCCATATTTACAATATATGTAAAGCTACTCCATCTTTATTCCCCACCCCTCCAGCGCTTTCATTGTGCTGTTTTGTCAAGCCCTCAGTCTCGGGATACTTTTTTTTTTCCTTGCGCTCATAAATCCATTCGATATCTTGAATTTCTTTCCGGTTTTTTTTTACCGTTTTTTTTTTTTCCAAGAGCGCAATTTAATGGGATTTGCATTCTGAGTGTGACATCATTTCAGAAACATCACTGCTCAAGGCTCTTAAGATGAGACAAAATCTCCCCATAAACTCCAACAGCCCTGTTGATATTATTTAAATGAATTAAATGCAATAAGCACGAATTTGAAAAGGAGGCCCTAAGGAATGCAAGCGGTTGTAGACCTCATTCTAATTGTGTCCTAGTGCATTGTGGGATGGTTTTCACAATTTGATACATTTCTGGAGTGCTGTTTGCCAAGGCAAGTAAGAAAGTCTCTTTCTTTCGATGGGCAAACAAGAACCACTGTAGGACAGAAAACACGGCGCCTCACTGTCTGACCAATGCTAAAAGGAATGACCACAGCAACAAAGCATTGTGGGCACAGTGGATGGTTCAGTTCTAACTTCTAAGTCACAAATTCAACTATCAAGGACAATAGAAAACATATGACAGTGAGACATGCATGATGGGATTAAGTATTCCAGTAACAATGAACACTATACAGCACACACATTTAAAAGGATAGTTCACCCAAAATGTACAGTAAAATGCCATTTACTCATCCTAATGTCATTCCAAACTTAATTTATTCCGTGAAACACCAAAGAAGTTTAGCATAATGTACAAGTTGTTATATTCCATACATTGAAAGTAGATAGGGACTAGGTGTGTCAAGCTCCAAAACGTACCATAAAATGCATCAAAAACATAGTCCATACTACATATTAGGGGTGCAACGGTTCTCGGTAAAAAATCGAACCGTACCATTCTCCACACACGGTTCGGCACACTAGGACCACGGTTCAACTTAAATCTGACAATGCATCTGTAATATGGTTTGTTAAGAGTTCGGCTAATGCATGTTTCTGTTGATGGATACAAATTCTGGCTTCCCAATACATTACAACAAGAGCGATGAGAGAGAAAAAAAAACAATGTGGACAAACCAGTCACTCTTTGTTCAATGCGAGTGCTGTATGTTGGAATAACTGTCATTTATGTCGTCATCACGTGTTGATAACGCAGGTGAGACCTGAACAGCACACGTTGCTATCTGTGTTTAAACTAAACTAATTTAAGCCTTGCCAGTTTAAATATTAAAGAGCCAGAAGAAGCAAACTCGCGCGCGCAATTAGAAGATCTGTGTGTGCGCTCATCCGAAGCGCGTGAACGCGCGTCTCAGAACGCGCGCAAA
Organism: Sinocyclocheilus anophthalmus; assembly: GCA_018155175.1. Classification (NCBI taxonomy): domain Eukaryota; kingdom Metazoa; phylum Chordata; class Actinopteri; order Cypriniformes; family Cyprinidae; genus Sinocyclocheilus; species Sinocyclocheilus anophthalmus. The sequence goes on along the minus strand of JADLZN010007654.1, from coordinate 67,834 downwards.
TATTAAGCGCTCCTAAGTATTTTGCTTGAATGGACAAATTCGTCTTGGTGAGTATCCTAGCAGACATAGTCGGCTGAACATACAGTATCAGTGCACTGGATCAGTGCGTTCTCTTAAAGTGACAGCACTTTCTTAATGTTAATCAAACAGCAACAACACGGAAATCACTCACTGCTCTTGATTGAATAACTTTTGTAACTTTAATAAGGATTAATCTTTAATTTATACAGTCAAATATGCAATGTTATTTACATTTGATTACTTTATTCAATTTCTGCACCTAAAAACGAATGTTAGACCTAGGGCTGCACGATAGATCGAAATGGAATCGAGATCGCGATTCGACAGAAGCTGTGATTGTCATGCGTATCTTTCAGTGAAGCACGGTTCTGTGTTCAGCAGTAAATCTCCATCCAAAGGCCCTGAGGGCGCTCTTCCAGGGCACGCGAAACTCCAATACGCCTTTCCGAAGAAATCCAAAAAATGCCTATTGCTGCAGCTGAATAAACAGAAGATTTAAATGCTTTCATTGATTCAACGTGCCTAATAAACACCCGATTACGGCAATATACGGTTTATCCAAGTTCTTATTATAATTTTCATTAAAATAAAGTATATTTATAATGCAATGCCTTTATCACTGCTTAAATACTATGAAATATGTTGCGTGCCTTATCCTGTGTAAGAAGCCGCATCATCTCACAGAAGGATTTATTTCAAACACTCGACTGACATTATGAAGTGAGTTTGGTGTAAAATTTTGTTATTAAATGTGGTATTTTCACATGCTATTAGATGGAGCAGCATTTACTTCACTGAGCCGTAGTTCACTGAGAAGCTATGCAAACAGCTGTCATTATCGCGAACGATTTCATAATCGCGCAATAAATTTGTCTGCGTTTTTTTTTTTGCGTAACTTGTCAGTGAACTATGGCTATGTGTAGAAAATTCTGCTCCATTTAAAGCACGTGATGATGATTTCCTGCTGATTACAGAACCGGCTTTTTTAACAAAATGCGCATGACAATCGCATTCGATTAATCGTGCAGCCCTAGTTAGACCTACCTAAAAAACCTGAAAAGCACTGTTTATTTTATTTGTATTTTTTTCACTGTTTATTTATTTGTGCTGTTGTTTGTAGTTAGATTATGTGTTCTTATTTTCTTAATTTTTATTTGACAATATAGTTTTTTCCCTAAACATAGCACATACCAAACCGTACCGAAACCGTGATACACACCGAACCGTAAGTTGAACCGTTGCACCCCTACTACATATACACAATAAGTCATCTAAATACAACAGCTTTGTGTGAGGAACAGACAGAAATTTCAGTCAAATTCACTGAAAATCCTATTTGACATCAATATTACAAAAGGTTTCTATCTCGAATAAATGCTATCTATTAAGAAGGCACCTGCAGATTATCATGACTATGTGTTCCAAGGTCATGGATTCTATTAAAATACAAAAAGAACATCTGGTTCTTTCTTCTGCATAACACAAAAGAAGATGGGTCTTTTGAAAAACTACTATTTTTCTCTATACAAATCACACTGGACATTAGGGATGTAATGATTCACTCAACCCACAGTTTTTTACAAAATGAGATTTGAGACAAATTATAAACTTTTGGTATAATCCTATTACTGCTCCTCAGAGAACAATATATTATAACAAACTACTTCATTCCTTATTAAATTTTGAAACAATTTGTGCAAGAAAAGCAAATGGTGCAACCAACTAAATTTACATGGTCTATCCAACATGCAAAAAATACAAAATAATATCATAGAGAAGACACCTGCAGATTCTCATGACTATCTGTGCTAAGGTTGAGGTAGTTCATTGAGTAACACAAAAAGTAAATTTTTCAGAAATGGTCGGATCTTTAATCATGGACACTCTTTCAAGTCATACCAAGACCCATAAATAACTCCTTTAGTGTTTAAATAAAAGAAAATGAAACTCATACAGATTTCAAAAGACAAGAGGTTGAGTACAGACTTCTCATTTTAAGATGAATTATCCCTTTTAGTACATATTGCCCATATACTCCTTCAAAGAGGTTTTCTGTTTGTGCTTAAAGAGCCGGTAAGAAGACCGACTTCAGTCAGTAAGAAGATTGCAGCAAATTGAGGTCCACAGCACACGACTGCTCATAAAAATGTCATCATGAAGTGCTAAACATATGTTCAGGGGAGCTGACGCAACCTAAAACGAAGTCAAACACCATATTTTATCCTTTCAGACAGAGCAACATCACTCACTCAGTTTCTATTTTTTCTCCCACAATCAGGTTCCCTTGTTTTTTTTTCTCCTCACAAGCCCTCTTTTTTCTTCCCTCCTCATTCGTTCGTTCTGCCCGTGACCACATGTGAGAATCCCCGCTGCTTGTGTCTGTCTCAGAGATCTTTGAACCCTTTCAGCGAGGTTTAACAGGCTCAGAGAGACTTCAAAGTGAAAGGATGGCTCACGTAGGCTGAAAATGAGGTCTTAAATCCCTCATCAGAGGCATTCTACCTATGTTCTGACCACAGCTGCCCGTCCTAACGCGGCATTAACCCACATCTAATATCTAGTTTCACCTGCTCCGCTTCTGCTACCAATATAAATCTATTCAAACCACGAGCTGTCAAACTGTTCCCTTCTATCTAGCTTGTGACTGCTGGACTCAGAGCTCCGGTGTCCCATAGAGAGTGGGAACCAGGACAAATGTTCACATGGGATGGCTGTGTGGGGATTATGCACATGACAAAGATAAGGGGAATAAAGAACTAATCCGTCAGAAGCACACCACGTTTCCTCCACAGAGGCACAATCTCACTGCTTCATTATAATGTGACACCATGTTCTTAAACCGGTTACAGATAATTCCGCTTCTCGTGCACCTCGGCGTGTCTGGGACTCACTGTAACTCACGCGAGTTATAACAAGAAAGCTTTGTTTCTGTGTCAAACATTCCCTCTTAGGTGTACAAAGGCATCACTTCAAACGCTCTCATGATACAAGCTCCAAAACTTGGAGATCCACAGAGTTTGTTTGCCATGTTCAACTGCGTTTTATCCATGCACAAGAGAAAAAAGCATATGCGCAAATGTGCTCGCACAAAGTGGTGCGTTGTGCTTGAATAAACACCTGTGCCGCCAGATACGGCTGGCCAAGAAGGATAACAAGCACACTGCAGAAAATCCACTGGACGTGCTCCACTTAAATCAAACAGAGGTGAGGACAGACACACACAGACAACCTCCAGGAAAGGACAGGGAAGTACAATTACCATAAACATCACTCTCGCTCTACAATATAGTCATAATACCTGAGAGTTTTATCTTTCAACCCAGCAGGCCTAGACACTGTAAATGTCATAGGAGGTGATAAACTAAGTCAGACAGCAGAGGCCCATTCATAAGACTCTTGTTGAGGCCTGAACGCACCCCTCAATACAAGTGGCTTTGACCTCCACATGACGAGCATTGCAAATAGCATCATGGAAGAGATATTTTACAAGGTTGCTAGTAAAAACGGTTCAGTATGGCTGACTAGTGAGGTCGCCTAATTTATAGATTTTTTTTCCTTTGCTGTGCTACAAAGGGGATGAATTTATAGACGCAAGTATGCCATTATAGCATCTGTAACCAGTCTGATAGCATGCTGAAGTCCTCTCTGAGTAGCGGTCTCATGTCTCAAAACCTTAGGCTGTGCTAGGCTCTCTCAGCTACTGACCTCCTGTTAAATAGAGGCTCACGCACAAACAAATGAATTGGTTTCCACTCAATTTCCTAAAAGGCAATTTCCTTCAGGCCTCAGCTGAAGGGAACCCAGATGAATGGAAAAACCAAGAGGCCAGAAATCTTCAGGTGCCTTTCATATGTCTTCTGGATTCATCATCAAGATGGACCAATGTACCACAATTACCCTCAGAACAAGAAGAGGCACACATGCACTGAGGGGAAGAGGCATTTACAGACATAGAACCTTGAACAACATATATGAATGATGTCTCACGATCATTGTGTTCCATTCAGTCTCATTCTAGCTGCTTTTGTGCACAAAATCTTCACAAACTAAGCTTTAAAATTTGGCTGATATAAGCCAATATTTACTTAGATGCTGAAATAAATGACTGATATTAAAAATAAAATAGATTTTAAAATTAAAACTGATATTAAAAGTCTATACTATTTTGTGAATAAAATGAAAATAAAATAATAGTTGTAAATGCTGCCAGTGAATTTAGGCATTGCAAAATTATAATGTACAGTATGAAAAATAAATATTCGTTTTGCGAAGTTAAATTTTCAGTGTTTTAACAGAGCACCTTTCCCATCGTATACTATACTTAAAGTTAATCTAAATGCAAAAACAGGTGAAAATAAGCATGCCAAATCAATTATCAAATATGGACTGATTACAATAAACAAATTTTACAAAAATGTGATAGTCACTCACGATAAGATTCCAGCAACAAGCAATTTGTCTGCATAATGTTAACAAACATTAATCCGACTGTAGTGCATCATGTCTTGTGTTGGGTTAACTACACAGTGCTTCAGACTAGTTGATTTGTCAACCCACCGACTAGTCTATTCAGAAAATATGTTGTTTAGCTCACCCCTAATGCGTGCATATGTAAGTGCACGGCACTTGTGAAGAAAGCATCCTGCATTAGGCACTGAAGCCTACATTAGCGTGTGCCTTTTAAAATGCTAATGCATTAGCCAATGTGAGGTAAAAAAAAAAAACACTTATAAGGCCAACACAGACAAGCCAGTCATTAGGATTGAGCATTCTGCCCCTTCCTCCTTAATGGATGTATCATACAAACAGAAGAATAAAGGCTATTCTGTGGCCCGTCCCTGTAATTGGCAACAATTTAGCCCTCCACATCCACTCCATCTTTCGTTTCAAATGGAAGCCTGCTGCTGCACACAATAGGTGAGAGAGCTGGCCTCTGTTTAACACGGATTAATTTCTTTCAAGAGACTAGCATGCTGTTAACCTATAGTTACCCATTCAGAGTATTTTCAGCTCTGAAGCAAAACCATTGATCCTGAAGATAAGACAGTTTATGGATTTTGCAGTTGGCTGTTTATTGTAGCTCTACAAAACCCTTTTTTGTTGGGCTGGAGCGGTGCTCCTCTGGACTCTGGGTCAGGGTCTTAGATGGATCGGAGTGCTTGTGCTATGCTGCCTTTATGCACACACAAACTACATGAACTGAACAATATCCTTGGGATGCGGGAACAGGTGGTGTTGGATACCACAGTCCACTACACACTGCATGTGTACAAGGACAGGACACCTGACGCTCAACATAACTCAATTTCAAGGGTCCTAAATATAATTAAAAGGTCTGGGTCTGATACAAAACATATGTGTGTGACTGCACATGCGATTCCTTTCACGCAGATGCAAACGGTTTTGCCACAAATCCATTTGATGGATACTTAAAACGCATAAGAAGCTGGAGTCAGGGGCAAAGGTCCAACGCATGGTAATCCCATTTATCAGTCGAATCCTTTATGGTACATGGTCCTGAGTGAGCCAACGGTTTACTACAGCTGCATGATTAATCGAAATTAAACCGAAATCTTTAAGTCGCGCTAACGTGCATTTGGGAACGCTAAACTGAAAAAGAGAAGCTTTAAGGCCTCACTGCTTTTTTGTATCAAAATAAAAGTTTGATGGTTTTGATGTAATGTTTACAGTTCATATTTATGATATTGTATTTGCCCTATTTTTTATTTTAAAAAATATTAATATACTAAAAATATTACCCTATTTTTTATTTTACAGTGAAATATTACAATAGTAATATTTGTTTTAATTTAGTAATTTTATATTATTTAGTAGTAGTAATAAAAACAATTCAAATTGTTATTAATAGCATTATTATTAACACTGCAAGGTTTTTTTTACCCTAAATGTATTATTGTCATATCTACAGTTTCAGATAAACCCACCCCTAAATGTCACGTTAAAAATAAATAAATAAACTGTGGTTGGCCATTTACAGTTTCTTCCTTACAAAACAAGTGGTTCTTGGCCAGAATAAGATGCAAATGCAGTCCAGAATTTACGCCGAAAGTCAAAAGTCTGGTTGGAAAGACTAGCTTTACTATAAAACACAACATACATGCAAACACAGCCAATCAGTGTCCTCTCTTTCCTCTTAGGCAGGAACATACAGGCCACACAACCATCTGCTGCTCTGCTGAGCACTGTTCTCTCCATTAATAATCTATGAACCCATCTAACACTTTGCTCTTCACTGTGCAACACAAAGGTGAGACTGAGAGGTTGACGTCTACACATCTCATACACACATTTTAAATATTAATTGTGCACATTTATGTTACAAAGACTTTACAGAGGATGACAGAGACAGATACAGTATATGTGGAATACAAACACTTTGATTACACACAAACATGCCAGATCCACATCTTTATCTCTATTGTACTTACTAAAACACTATGCCACCATAACAGAAATTTAAATCAATCCTAGCTGCTTGGCCTTCCTCTTAGTCCATTATTATATTTAATAGAATTATTACATATAATAAAGGATCATTATAAACAATATAATTAATTATAATAATTAATATTAGAATTAACCTGTTAGCATTTGCCACTTTAGCCACCCCCTTTGCATTGCCGTACTTCGAGGGTCGTGCAGCCCTACCTCAGAGTGTCACCTTTCAAAACCAAAACCATGAATATACTCCAAATGGTTCAAGAACAGCATGCTATTTTCTTTGGGTATGCCTTTTTTAGGCATTTAGGCTCATTTTACAGGAATGCTAAGGGGTTAAATATATTTTTTCTTCTATTGACAGGCATAGTTTTATTTTTTCATACAGGTTTATACTAAATATGTTCTTTCACAGTATAAATTGGTTCTTTATTCAATAAAATATAAAGCTGCCTTGCACATTTTAGGATGGGGTCCCTCTCAAAGGGATCATCATATTTGGAGGTTTGTGAATAACATAAATAACCCTGGTTTAGATTTCCAAACATATAGTCCAAGAGCCCAGATCTAGACCCCTGATCTAGGTTATTCCAAGTAACCAAGAAGTTGGTATATAAAAAAGTAAGAAAAACCTTTTCCAGACTAGTACAACGCACCTCTAGGTCCAAAAAAAAAATCTTCTGATGTATCTCATATCAGAGTTGAGTCATAGGTCTCCCAATGTTGTTGGTATACTCTGTTATGGAGGCCATTCTAACTACCCAAACAAGAAACATAACACATAGATCTTTCCAAAAACTCTTTCTTGCATCATAGTGTAACAGGGTACAGAAGATAAATGGGGGAGGCTATTGCACCAGAGCTATATTTCGCAATACAACAGGGAAATTTTTTTCAGCTTTCACTTAATCCTGAGGCAGAGGAAGCAGTGAATGTCATTAGAGCCACAGGCAGAGGAAGTGGCCAACAGATTCAAATTGTCAGCAGTGATTCATGCTGCATACTTTAAATGTAGCTTTGGCGTTTATTGATCTGACTAGTTCATCTACTAGTTAATTTCATTCTAGATCAATATTAATCTTAGTTTCCAATTGCTAATTTTACTGTCTCATCAGAAAGGGAGAAGAGACAACAGAACGATTCACAATGTATTCAGAGTACATTAAATCAGTACATATGTTCTCTAAAAATCAAACCGTGACATTGCTTGCATCATACTTTACAAGTTGAGCTATAGGAACTATACTTTAACATATTTAGTCTACTAAGTTGCTCTCTATTAGCATGTCAGATCATGTTTCATTTATCCAGCAAGAGAGCATAAAGGGGTCTCCCCCAAGGAGCCTTAAATTACATGTGTGCCACAAACAGGTTAATGACCCCAAATTTATGACTGATGCTGCACTACTTCGGAAGTAACCTCACCTGGATTTTTTCACAGAGTAAAAAAAGAGCAAGTTAAAAATGGTGTGAGACAGAGGTGTTTGAGTGTGTAGGGAGTGTAAACAGAACTGTGTTAGGCCCCATTTCCACTTGGCATTACAATGTGTTTCAGGTGATCCAATCACAAGTGGTCAGTGCTAAATACAGGTGGAAACTTAAAGGGGTCATATGATGCGATTTAAATTTTTTCTTTCTCTTTGGAGTGTTACAAGCTCTTGGTGCATAAAGAAGATCTGTAAAGTTGCACAGACTTAAAGTCTCCAATCCAAAGAGATATTCGCTAAATTAGAGTCACCCCCCTACCTAACCGTCTCGTTCTAAGACGCCCCCCCCCCGCCCCGACATGTCTACATCATGATGTGGGAAGATTTGCATAACGCCACCCAAATGTCCACGCAAAGAAAGAAGGCATAACTTTAATCTCAGCTGTAGTATTGTTGCTGCCGCCTCTGCCAGGTCGTGAAGGCGCTGTGTGTTTCGTTGTGAAAGCAAAACTACTTTTGTTTGGCCTTCCAAAAGAGGACGATATCCGCTTCGTCTGCCTAGAGCTGATCCGGCTGGTCGCTGAGAACTACCAACTTTTGCACTGTTGATCGCCCGATCGCTTTCACCGTGGACGAAGAGGATCCATCCCGGTGTCGTTACATATTGGTTCCACAAGGGCGCCCGCCGGACGCTCCTTCGGTGCGAATTCCGCCGCCTGCCGTTTTCTCAGCCTGCCCGCCTCGCCTCTGCTCACCGTCAAGCCGGCATCCGCATACCTCTATGCCCGGCGGGTGTGAATCTTTTTCGTTTGTGAAGGGAAATTTAACTTTGTTTGGCCTTCTAAAAGAGTACATGACTAAAATCAGTGGGTTAAGTTGTATTTACAACACTGTCCAGAACAGTTTAACCCAAATATTCATATGTGTCCAGCGCATTATATGGAGGACTGTTTCCTGATCCTGGGAGAGTAGACTAACGTTACAATGCCGGCTGTTCTGACTCACAAGTAAGTAAGTTTTTTTTATATTTTAAGAAATTTGCTACTGACTATCAAACGCAGTTTTTTGTTATTGTAGAGTAGTGCTTGTTTGTTATGTCATTTGACTCCGATCGACAAATGCCGACATGGTTTTATGTTTCCGTTTCCGCAACCACGATGCAATGCATCAGCGTAGAAAAGACGTATAAATACTATAAATCCGTAATTTATGTCCCACTGTAATGGGCTGCACGATTATCATGTTATTGTCCAGCGCATTTTGTTTAAAACCATCCTGTAATCAGCAGGAAAGCGCCTCCCGGGCTTCATCTGGATGCATATTTCCTACAACATGGCCGTAGTTCACGACAGTTACGCAAAAATAATAAATAATAAAAAAATCGCACACGATTTTATTGCGCGATTATGAAATCAGAGAAATCGTTGGCGATAATGACAGCTTTTTGCATAGCTTCTCAGTGAACTACGGCTCTGTAGTAAATGCTGTTCCATCTGAAGCATGTGAAAATACCACATTTAATACCATTTTTACTCCAAACTCATTTCATAATGTCAGTCGAGTGTTTGAAATAAATCCGTCTGTGAGATGATGTGGCTTCTTACACAGAATAAGGCACGCAACATATTGCATAGTATTTAAGCAGTGATACAGGCAAGTGCATTCTAAATATACTTTATTTAATTAAAATGAAAATAATAAGAACTCAGATAAACCGTAGTCGTGTGTTTATTAGTCACGTTGAATCAATCAAAGCAGTTAAATCTTCTGTTTATTCAGCAACCGTGGGATTTTCTGGGTTTCTTCTGCAAGGCGTATTTGGAGTTTCAGCGCGAGAGCGCCCTCTGGCCTTTGGATGGAGATTTACTGCTGATCACAGAACCGTGCTTCACTGAAAAGTACGCATGACAATCGCAGCTTCTGTCCAATCGCGATTTCAATTCCATTTCGATTTATCGTGCAGCCCACCCCATGGATGCAACAAATGCCTTGTTTATATGGGTTTTAATGTTTTTGTCTTGTCGCTCCGGCCGGACAGGGCATCACAGTATGGTAAGGGGCGTAACATTTCCATCACACGCTTGAGGTATTCTGCCAATCACAATGTACTGGATAGCTGCCCAATCAGAGCACACCTCACTTTTCAGAACGATGAGTTTTGTAAAAATCAACGCTTTTCAGAAAGGTGGGGCATAGAGGAGAAACAATAATGTACAGTATTTGGAAAATAATGTGTTTTTTTAACCTTAAACCGCATAAACACATTTCATTACACCAAATACACAAAATAATGTTCTTTTTAGCAGCATCATATGACCCCTTTAAGCATTATGTGATCAAATCACTCAAACCACATGTGGATGCAGTCAAAAACGCAAGTGATCACATCACATTTGTAGTGGAAATACTACAGCCCTAAATGCTTCCCTGCCTGAAGTGAAGCTCTGCCTACTCGCTGCCCACACGTGATCATTCTGAGACATGTTGAGAGAAAGTGCATCAAACCATGCCTTTGAAATGTTGCAGAATTATAAAAAAAAATAATAAAAAAAACACAGATTGCGGTTGAAATTGCAGTTGTCCTCCTTATCCTTTTCACACACTTTCTTTTCCGCACAACATGGGTTCATTCATTTAATAGAATTCAATACGATGCTGATGTAGAGTGACAAAACAAGAGCGGTGTATTTTGACAAAATCCAAACACAAGAAGTCACAGAAGACGCTTTTTTTAAACACATTTTATTAGCAAGTGTAAACAGTAAAGCATCTCAACTAACCACTTGTGATCGGATCATTAAAAACACATCTTAATACCAGGTGTAAAGAGAGTCCTAAATTATACTCAACATAGGATGTGATTTATCCAAGTAAGATGTGTTTTGGATCCTTAGGTATACCAATGAAACAAACGCAGCCTAAATTATATAAATGTATCAACCCCTTGCAGTGCAGTGCAGTCTAGTTGAAGAAACTAGCCCCAACAGAAAAGTTGCCCAGGACCAAAAAGTATGTTGTCTTTCTTATGGTCAACCACTCAGAACAGTACAATCTGTCTTCTCTGGATCCTGTCTTATAACTCCATCTATTCAATCGAGCCCCACCCACAGACTGACCCACCTTCTCACTGTCCCTCGAGTCTCCTTGTGAATTATTAATGAGTGGGTTGCAGACACCCCACTCTACCATTCCATCCATCAGTTCCGTGTGGACAAGCTAAAAAAAATTGTGTTTGTGACCAGACGACTCGTCTGCGTTCCAGCATCCCTCTGGGATCACCAATCCACTCAAGCCTGTTAAGTGTCTAGTCTAGCCACCTACAGAACCCCAGACTGTCTCACTACTGGAGCACTTCTCCCTCCCTACCCCCTTTCCATTGCTTCCTTTGTTTGTATGGTGGCATAGAGGGCCAAGTAGACACATTTTAAAGCACTAAATCATTACAAGTCAACTAATGACTGGTACTTGTCAAAGACAACCTGAAATCTCAAGCTAAACTAAACTTGAGTGTCTTGTCAATGACAGCTTTTAACTTTTAACTCAAAATATCCATCTCCATGTGTGTGCACACAGCGCAACATTAGAAAGGAAGCTAATTAACAATTAATTAGGCTCTTCTGACTGGCTTCCGTAGCAATTGTCAGTCACGTTCTGTCTTTGGATGGCAGTGTGTCCTAAAAGAAAAGTAGAAGCCTTTATCCTCTAATCCCTCGTTCCTACCCCACCATTTTTGCCTGTCCACTCGCTCCTTTGTTCTAAAGAAAAACAATCAGACAGCAGGCATCTGACCAGAGTTAATGAAGCCCTGCCAACACACTGCTCTTGATTGACTGCTTTATTCTCTCGTTTTAAGTGCGATCACTCAGATGCCTTGGGTTTGCTAAAGCAGTAATGGCAGTATCTCTCAATAGAGTCAGGCTTTCGTCTACTACCAAAAGCAGTTTTCAGGCATGACAGATACTAATTATTATGGTTGGCTCGATGACTGGTGTCTGACCTTCCCCAGAGGGACGTCAGGATTATTGGTAGTGCCTGCTATAAGGGGCATACAGGAACTCTAGGTAAGTTAGCATGATAAAGTCAACAAACTTGAGATAGGTTTCTTTCAAAATCCCTAACCCAAAACTAAACTTTCACAGTGTAACACCTTTTGACCTGCATTCACCAAACTTGGAAAAGTCATACAAACTGTCCTGACTGTACTTGCGGTTTTCCAGTTGTGGAGTCTCAACAGGAGCAAAATTCTTTCCATGGGTTTCCACTGAAAACTTCTGACAGTAATTCCACCAAGAGCTTGCAAGCTATATCCTCCAAACTCAACTTGTTCACCACCAAACTCATCTAACCCTAACCCATATTGCTATGTCTTTTCAGAGTACTTGGACTCATCAGGGACTGTCAAACAAGAGCAAAATCCTATAGGTTTCCACTGAGAGGTTCAGACTGAAACCTCCTAGATGAATTCTAAGCTATATCAAGTTCTCAAACAGAAGATGTTTCCACTGAAAACTACTGACTTTAAATTCTTCTTAGAGATCTCAAGCTATGTCCACTAAACTCCACACAGTGCTTCAAGGTACAATACACTCTAAAAAACGCTGGGTTGTTTTTTCAACCCAAATGCTGGGTTGAGACCGCTGGGTAAGGACGCTGGGTTGTTTTAACCCAATTTGGGTTGAAAATTGGTCTTGATCTATAACCCAGTGGTGCTGGGTTGGGAACGTGGACGTGAAAGAGAGCATGCACGTCACGTTAACATCTGACGACACCAGTGCGAGAAGCCACCATTTTCTCAGCATCTTCAGGTGGAAGCGAGTGTGAGTGAAAGATGGTTTATGGTAAGTAAAGATTAAAAATGTAAAGTCATAATTCACTGTTTGAGTCCGGTAGTATTTTGAAATTTCATGGAAAGCGGAAATATTCAGAAAAGAGCTTACATTGAAAAATACGCGGAAGCAGATTTCGCCTCAGAAATAGTCTTAAGAGTCTCTTTTACTGAATGGAAGAGGTGCTTTTAATATAACGTCAGTGAGTGTCTTATGTCATATTTACATAAGATTTTACAATATTTAAAGAGTTGTTAAGAGAGGGTTATTGACATATTTACATGTTAATTCATTATCTTCTTTTTCACCGTTAAATTGAATGTAGTTTCCTAAAGGAAACGGTGTTATGTAATAAAGACTAGCCTAATTATTTTGAGGCTGATGACGTGATAATTGTTAAAAGTAATGTTTTGCATGTTATATTTCAGACTTGTTGAGCTTTGTGTCTTCATTGTGCCCGCGCCTGGAGTTAACAAAACAGAACCCTGCTTGTGTGAGGAGGCGTCTTTCTTAGCTTCTTCAGAAGAGACGGTAAGACTGTTTAAGGCAAGTAAAGTTCATAATTCCATCATGTTATACATTTTTTTTTTTCTAAGAGTAAAATGTTTGATGTTTTTGTAGATGTTGAAAGCCAGAGACATAGGGGAGCATCATTCTTTTGAGATTGATACGAGTTATTTTTAGAAAATAAATGTTTCCATTGTCTCCTGCCTGTTTACCTCACATTTTGATGCAACAACAGTATGATTACATGTTCATATTTTATGTAAACCATTGATGTTCGTGTTTTTCATTGCAGAACTCAAACCAGCTTTGGAGTTGTCTGATTTGGAGAATCATCATTCTTGGTCTTTCTTTCTTAACGGAATAGTTCACACAAAAAAATAATTTACTTGCCCTCATGTCATTCCAAACCTATAAGACTTTTGTCTATCTTTAGAACACAAATTAATATATTTTTAATTTTCTCTCATAATTTTTTGTTAATCCATTGAAAGTCTAGATAATCAGTATTTTCAAGCTTCAAAAATACAGAGTTATTGTAGAAGTAATCCATGCAAATATTTATATATGAATAAATCTTAAATTATATCATAGCGAACATGTCTGTTCAGAAGAAAATACTGGTCTCCCAGACTTACAATGGAGGACAAAAATTAAGAGAATATTAAATATATTTATTTGTGTTCCAAAAATTAGCAGAGTTTGTATGGGTTTGGAACAACACGAGGGAGAACAAATTATGACCATTTTCATTTTTTGGTGAACTAACCCTTTAAAGAGCAGCCCTCCACGTCCATGAAAATTTGTGAGGTATGTGAATGTCATGTCTGTTTTAATGTTTCAGTAAAGAAGTAGCTTTCTGAAAGCAATATATTTATTTAAACAATATTATACGTCCTCACACTAGTGCTGCCATTATAGCATTCTAGAGCCCCTGGTAGACAGAGACATTAAACAACCACAAAAAGTGGTTGAAATTATAAAACAGACTATTTACATATCCTTACTGATGTGGATGCACCTATATCTGAAAATGGATAGATTTTAATTTTTTCAAATGATTTTCTCTTTTTAGGCTACTGATGAAGAACAGGTGGTGACTGGGATGAATGGTCAAAGAGGAGAATGACCTTTCCCCCAAATTTTCCAACTCATTTTCCAACTCCCCTAGAGTTAAACAGTTGAGTTTTACAGTTTTCGAATACATTCAGCCGATCTCCGGGTCTGGCGGTAGCACTTTTAGCTGCAGCTTAGCATAGATCATTGAATCGGATTAGACGTTAGCATCTCGCTCAAAAATGACCAAAGAGTTTCAATATTTTTCTTATTTAAAACTTGACTCTTCTGTAGTTACATCGTGTACTAAGACCGACGGAAAATGAAAAGTTGCGGAATGAGTGTATAGTTCCTAGCCATATCGGCCTAGAAAATCGCAACTTTTAATTTTCCGTCTTAGTACACAATGTAACTACAGAAGAGTCACGTTTTAAATACGCTTCAATACTTTCTCTCGCAATTATATCGTTGGGTAAGTAAAGGTGACTGTATATAAATTGCGGGCATCAGGGAGCTGCTACTAATATGCAGGGCATTGAAACCGCTTGTTTGTCAGTGCAGTGGTGCTCAGTATCTGCAAATCATTTGCCATTGTCCTATCAGTCATCTCTTCTTACTCCGTGTATGTGTTAAGTGAACTTTCATGTACTGTAATGTAACAATCTACCGCTAGCAAGTGGCTAACCATGTCCCTTTAGTGGCTCCGTAGAACGCATTATTTGTTTTCCGTGCCTTTCTGCAAACAGATTCACGCCTCGGGCACACCCCCTAACCATGCCCCCCGATGTCATCGTCCATCATGATGTTTCACTGTAGACATCGTCTGATGCCAATTTGGTAGACATCGCCAACCATAATAAAAGCAACCCAGCATGCTGGGTCAAACATATAACCCAATTTGTTGGGTTAAAACAACCCAGCGCTGGGTTCGTCCCTCTTTGACCCAGCGCTGGGTTGCCAAAAAAACCCAAATTGGGTTGTTTTTAGAGTGTATAGTCAGATTTTCTAGAAATATACAAAAACCACTGCACAGGTTATATTTTTCATGCAGTTGGTACTTACGTTTAGGGCTGGCGCGGATAACCAAAATATTGAATCCGACGCTATTGACGAGCAAACCGCAGAGGAAGGAAAGCAACCGCAGAAACCGTGGCAACCGCAGTGTTCACGTTTTTTTTTTTTTTTTCATAAGGCTGTGGCCTTCTTTCTGCTTTACAATTCATCACTGTGCATTGAATATTAAATAAATTAATAATGATACAAGAGTGTTACGAGTGTCATTTCCCGCGAACTGTTTGTATCCGGGGTTTCGTTGATTTTGAATACTGAAAAGATGGCAGGCACTCTCGTCCAAAAACCTAATGTCACGTCGCCAGTTTGGGAACATTTCAGCTTTCAACCCAATGAAAAGGGAGAGCCAGCCAATTTAGATGAGCCGATATGCAAAATTTGCTGCAAAAAGGTCCCTGTGACACGCAGCAATACATCTAATTTGAGGTGTCATCTCGCTAACTGTCATCCAGCCATTGAAGCGCAGCTGCCCCCTCAAGCATCAGGTCGCAGAGCAACATCAAAAAGAACAGCTGAGGCCGGTACCAGCCGACAGTTAGGAGTAGCTGAAGCCTTTGCGAAAACTGTCAAATACAACCGTGAAAGTAACAGGTATAAATGCCTTACAGCCGCTGTTACGCAGTATCTAGTTGAGGAGATGGTTCCATTCAATACGGTGGAGAAACCTGCATTCAAGTCGATGCTTCAAAAATTCGACAAGCAGTACGAGTTGCCGGGCAAAACCTACTTTTCAGAGACTGCTGTGCCGAAAATGTACAACACGGTAAAGACATCGATCAAAAGGGAGCTTTTGAATGTCGACTACTTTTCTGCCACAACTGATATGTGGTCAAGTGTCAATATGACTCCTTATATGAGTCTAACGGTTCATTATCTCAGCATGGAATGGACTCTGAAATCACGTTGCCTCGAAACAGAGTTTATGCCCGAAAACCACACGTCCGACAATATTTCGGATGCTCTCCGGCACGCATTTGAAGAGTGGTCCCTGGATGAGAAGAAGCTGGCCTGTATTACTACAGACAACGGGGCCAACATCGTTGCAGCAGTCAAAAAGTTGAACTGGCCTTGGCTGAACTGCTTTGGTCACAATTTACATTTGGCAGTTACAAACGCAATGACAAGCGTTAAGGACCGCACTGCTCGAGCAATGGGCCTGTGTCACACCTTGGTTAGTACATTTTCTCAGAGCTGGTTGAAGAGAAGAGATTTGGCCAAAGCACAAGCAGAACTTCAAATCCCTCAACATGGCCTCATACTGGTAAGTTATAAAATGTAAACAATTTGATAACATATTGATCATGTTAGCAATAAATAAAAATTAAATCATAAAAATTTAATTATACAAATTAAACAATAAAATACTGTTACAATCATCAACTTGAATGTTGCTGGATTACATTTACTTTTCGCTTAAAAATAAATATTTTGAAACTAAGGTAGGATATATTAAAGAAAAAACATATAGGCTAATTTCAGCTCAATTTAACGGCCATATATCTCTGTGCACATTTAATGAATATACATTATTTTGCAGTCGGGATTACTTAAATGTATTTTTTGTTTAGTAAAAATACATTGAAACAAATTATAATTTAAAATGTAGCCTATAATTTATTTTGGTAGGCTAATTAAATAGTAGATGTTGTCATTGGCTAATTTCTATTCAACGATTTAACGGTCAATACTCTGTTCAGGACTGCGCTACGAGATGGGGCACCAAACAGAAAATGGTGGACAGGGTTTTGGAGCAAATCCCGGCTATCAGAAGAGTTTTGGATGACCGACGACACCACCATCTAAATCCAAGCTGGCAGGATATCACTGTACTTGAATCGGTGAATGCAGCACTTAAACCCGCCGCTGAGTTTACAGATCTGCTGTCTGGCGAGAGCTACGTTACAGTGTCTTCAGTCAAACCCGTCCTGAAACTCCTGACAGAAGATATGCTTAAACCATCAAACGAGGATACCACATTAACATCGGACATAAAGCACAAAATGTGCAGTGTTCTACAGGGGAAATATGAACCAGCTGCCTTAAAAAAACTTTTGGAAAAGGCCTGTTTTTTAGATCCTTGATATAGGGGCGATTATATCAATGACACGGAGACAAAATCCAACATCATCGAAGAGATGGTGAGAGTGGAGGACGAAGGGAGCGCTGCCAGTGCATCAGTGGTTGGGGACGAAGGGCAAGCGGTGGTGCCACCTGCAGCAAAGAAAAAGACTGTTGGAGACCTGCTGAAGTCACGGACAACCTCTGCATCAGCGCCCATACCCAAGAGAGCACGAGCAGACAACGAGCTCACGCGCTACCTGCAGGAGGAGTGCATAGACTCCAACGCGAATCCACTGTCCTGGTGGCGCGATAATCAGTCCAGATTTCCGCTGCTGTCCAAAGTTGCGCGCAAATACATGTGTATTTGTGCAACGAGCACACCGTCGGAAAGGGTTTTCAGTGCCGCCGGGAATATTGTTACCCCCGTGCGATCCTCCCTGAAACCACAAAAGGTTAATATGTTGGTTTTCCTAGCGCGAAACAAGGACATGATAACCCAGGTCTAAATCACATTCGTTAACGCTTAAGTAATATTTCGTTTATTCTCTGTATTTTCACTTAGGCCAACACATTGTTTTCATGTGATACTTTAGAATTCTTTCGTTTTTCAAATTGGAAAAAGGATTTGCTTATTGCTTGTTTTTATTTGATACTTTAGAATTTTTTTGTATCTTTTGTTTTTTAAATTGGAAAAGGCATGTTCTTATTGCGGTTTGGCATTTAACAATAAACAAAAATGTTTTAAAACGTGTCTCTCTGTCAGTTAAAAAGCAACAATATATGCTACATAATAACGCAACAATAGAGCTTTGTATGCAGTAAAATCAGGATAAATAAGTTTTGTAACAAAAAAATAAATAAGATAAAAGCGCGGTAACACCGCGTATCGCGCTATTGAGCCACCCATAATAACCGCAAGGGAAATTTCCTAACCGCGACAGCCCTACTTACGTTATAAGGGTACGTTATACCGAAAGTTTCCATGGATTTGTAAATCCAGAGAAATTCCAATTTTAAACAATGGCTCGTCCCAGGTCATTGTCGCTTATCAATGATGTAATATCCGCGCTATCGGTTTCCGCTTTTAGAAACTATGGCAACACACATGGACAAAAATGCTGCTGTTCAGTTAAACTAAATCCATTACGGCTGTCGCAAATAAAATAAAATTGAAATGAAAAGTGTTGACTGCAGCATTACATTTAGATCTGCTCAATGTTGCACCATGATTCTTTTTCCACGTTTTTACAGCGTTACGCATTATAACCAATCAGGCACAAGTCTGTTGAGCTTATGAATGCAGCGGTCAATCAGGTCATCACTGAAATGCCAGAGTTTTTTGTTCAGTGCGCTCACTCGCTGACTGAATTCTGCTCTCTCACGGATTCTCTCATCATAAACAACAAAGTGCAGATGTGCACATGATGTAAGTAGGAGTTTCATTCATCAAACAGTGTATAGACAGCTTTACTGATTATAAGGGGAGTTTTTGTGAGTGCTTAAACCCGCACTAGACTGAAGTCAGTCATACTGTTTCTTGACAATGTAATTGTTCTTTGCTTGCTTTCTCTGTATAATTTATTCGCCCGTTGAATAACTTTGGAAGGTACAGGTAATAAAAATTAAAATATTAATACATCCGTGAACATGATTCGGACATCTCGGGATGTTGAAAACTACATCTCCCATCGTTCACCCTCCTTCATAGCGTCATCAAGCTTCACCTTTGTTATGGTTTTGAAAATGCGACCTCTAGCGGCGAAAAGTTACATATTGTTCTTTTCAGCCTGTTCTGACTCAGGTTGCTATGCATTTTCTAACTGATCCAAATCCCACAGAGCTACAATCTGAATCTGTATTTTAATTATAATGAATTCAACCTACTAACACAAAATGGTGTATGCTAGGGCTGCACGATTATGACAAAAATCATGATTGTCGATTATTCCTTTGAAATTGTAACTGCGATTATTAATTACGATTATCACAAATTACATTGAATGATGTTTATACCATTGTTTGAAGTAACTGCATGCCATATTTTTATATGAAATTAAACAAGCTGAAAACACTAACTGAACATTTTTTATGTTTTTCTATAGTATTTAGCCTCAAATGTCAAATATACATCAGACTGGTTTCTTCTTAGTAAAAATATGCATGGTATTATAATATTATACTAAAACTAAAATTAAAACAAAGGAAAACCCCTTCAGATAACCAGTACAAAGAAAAAACACATCTTAAGCACGCAGAATAACATAAGTGGACATTGAACAATTAATTGCCACTTCAATTAAGGCATCCATAATTGTAGATCTTGATTAGTGGTCGACCGATATATCGGCAAGGCTGATATATATCGGCCGATATTTGGCATTTTCCAAATGAGTTCAAATAAGTTTTTCTGTTTGGCCGATGCGTTCGAGCCGGGACTTTTATTTTGACGGCACTGACAGCGGCAGCGCCTGAGCACACAGTGCTCATATTCTCCCTCTTGATCGCCGTCGTTGTTAACAGTTCTGTCTAATAAGGATAGAAGTCTGTCTAATAATCCGATAGAACTGTTAAACAAAGGAATTAAAATGTATACAAAAAGTATTACAACGAATGCTTTTATATTATTAGTAATAGAAAGGCAAACATAATACTGTCTCATTTGCCGTCAGCATTCAGCAAACACGCATTTACATCATTTAAACAAATCTTTGAATGACTAATGATCATTTAATTTCACAAACCTTGCAGACTTAGTCGAATCCAGTTGTGAGATCTTGTGAGGTGCTCATGTGACCTGCATGATCGCGTGTTCTCTGTGTGACTTTCGGTCCATGCAAATTGAATGTTTTAAACATTAAATTCGTGATTTCAAATTATGCTGTGCTTCATGCTTTTGCCCACTGTCATATTAATGTCCTTTTCACTGTGTGCTGTATGTAAAATGAATGTTACCTTGACTTTATTTGAAAAAAAAAAATATTCCCAATGCACACATACTTCCCAGAATACTGACTGCTCTGTTGGTTAAGTTTACTCCTTTTGATTATATTTTATTCAATATTATTTGGGAAATCCTTGTCATCTAAGTATGTTATTTAGTTAAAATATAATATTTTTAATGTTTTTATCCATTTTCAAATTATTTCAAATTTTTTAAATATTAATTAAAATAAATACAATTATATCTGCTTTATATCAGCCATCCGCTTTCCAAGATATCGGCATCGGCTGTCAAAAAACCAATATTGGTCGACCACTAATCATGATTAGAAATTCAATTAATTGTGCAGCCCTAGTGTATGCTGCTTTCAAAATGTAAGATTTTGGGAAGTGTTACCACAGAAGATATAAATGTTATTAAATATAGCACATAGTAAATTGTCTAAATGTCTTGTGGGGGTGGGTGGGATGCGTTTCTTCAGGGGTGTGGGTGTTTGCTATGTATGGGGTCACACAACTGTGTGTGTGTTCAGCTGTTTAGAGTTGGGGGGAGGTGGAGATCTCTTACTTAGAGACAAAATACAAAGAAGTCGCCGCAACACTTAGAGCTACTTGAATGAGGTCCAACATGCAGGAAAAAAGCCTCAGTTTCTTGGTCAGATCTTGAGAGGGGGTCTGTTTTCGTGTAAGTGTGGTGTGTGAAAGAGCCAGAGGCAGGTACCAGGCACCGATCAGAGTCAACTACGGAGATCTTGGATAACAGCCAAGAGGGCAGAAATGAGCTTACCAACCCCAACCCCCTGCTGCATGTTTCCATTTGGTTTAGATCTAATCTGAGCCAATTCAGGCAAGCACACACATACCTGCACGAACAAACACACAGAGAAGCAACCAAAAATAAACTACAAAGAGGCTGAGAGGACACGCACATAAACACTGGTTATTTAAAGTACAACACAATTTAGGCTGATAAAGTCTACAGCAGTAGACCTGATACAGACGAACAACTGGAAAGTGACACACCTACACTAAATGCCTTCTTGAACTTTCACTCATGATAGCACAACCAGCTTCCAGCATACCATTCAAAGTATTTGACAATTTACTATATTTGACAATATAAAGCATACTGAAACTTCTGTCAATTCTCATACATTTTTAATCCAGAACTTTTGAGTTGAACATTAAAATGTTGTTATGGTGAGTTCCAACATGGTGAAAACTAAATCAATAACCTTTTTTTTCTGTAGAATGAAAGTGTAAAAACAGGGACAACTTTTTACATGCAATCTCACCTAAATAGCAGAAAATAGCATGTCAATTAAATTTAACATCTGAAAAAGAAATTCCAAAGAGAATGTGAGAAACAGTTTTGCTTTGAAAAGACACAAGAAGAGCACACTCTTTGATCATGTATTAATTTCCATTAAGATGTCAGTAGCACAAAGCACAGTGTTCATGGGACCAGCCAGTCAAGTGTTCAGTCAGCAATGAGAACACAGCTTCTCTGTCAATACATAATTCATGTCAAATATGTAAATACATAACCTGGATGAAATCTTTCAGTCACTAACGAAAATCTCCAAACCTGAATTACTGTTTAGATATCTTTTTTACATGTCACACACACTGCTTTTTTGCTTCCATCTGAAACTGTAACCAAACAAGCACTTCCTTGTCAGCTCATTCACCGTAGGACATCTACAAATAACAACAGCAGATCCCTGCCCAAATCTTTTACATCTTAACAAATAGAATGCCATGCTGTGAAAAGAAAAGCAATTGTAATCATGTCTGATCCCATCTGACCCTCTGAAACCAGAACTACTGGTCTTAAACATAAATAAGGAATGAATGCAAATGGCAAATTATCCTCAGTTACACAAATTAGAATTTGTTCACAAAAGTTGGAAAATCATTTACAAGAACATTGTTTGTTTTTATGTTGATTCAGAGTAGGCTAATTCAAATTCCTTCTTATCTGTACTCAAAAACTATACTTTAAAAAAAAAAAAAAGTAATGTGTATAATAATATATTATAGATAATATATATATATAAAGTGTATACAGGATTTACCACCAGTAATAATCCCCTGAAGAATGGAAAATGAACAGTATGCCATGAATGTAACACATGTAGTGCTGGCCTCATCTCAAGGCAGTCCTGAACATACACAGGATGTCAGACAGATGACAAATAGGGGCCTGGGACCCCAGCTAGACACTCGTAGCTAAACATTCATGGATCAGCATCCTGCAGCAATAGGTCACTCGGGAGTCAGGCAACTGAGAGTCCACCAAAACAGCGACAAGTATCAGGGTTTGAAGGACAACCATGTCTTACAACAGAGTGAAAAAAGCACAGTTGAAAAGCCATGGCGAGATACCAAAGTGTTGTGTGGGATGTGTAAATAGGCTCCTCAGAAAGAGTGCAATGATCATGTTCCTATGAACACACTGTGTATCTGTGCCATTGTGTGTCCGTGTGTGTTCTACAAGAATCTTACACATCGCTGGGACTCTTAACTCCATTGTGTTGAAGTTGAACATTGGGTGCAAACAGCACTGATGGCTGGTAGAGCGCTAACATGGCAGGGTTAGAATAGAATGACCATTAGAAGTCAACCGGTCAGTCCTACCTCCTCTGGCCAAAGCCATAACAAAAACATATATTGTTATTGTAATATAATTTTACTTGATAAAAAAATTATGGATGCCCCAAACTTTCAGCGCTGAAAAGTTATCTGGCAGAAAATGGCCAATTTCGGTTTTTGGCCGAAAGGAGAAAAAACGGCGAAAATATATGGCGCGCCGCACCACCCGGCAGTGTTCAGCACGCAGGTTTGGGCTTTTCTATGTAGCATGCTTGTTCCAACTTTGCAATAGTGCTACTGTGCTGTAACATGGTGTAGTACAGGTTTGTTTGTTTATTTTTTTATTGAACATATATAAAGGTAAATGCACACATCTCTACAGCTCAAAACAGACTATAACAACATT
The DNA here is from genome assembly GCA_018155175.1 of Sinocyclocheilus anophthalmus. NCBI lineage: Eukaryota > Metazoa > Chordata > Actinopteri > Cypriniformes > Cyprinidae > Sinocyclocheilus > Sinocyclocheilus anophthalmus. Next base: position 44,468 of record JADLZN010007654.1, on the reverse strand, counting down.
AAGAGATGTATAAAAAATATACAAAGAACCAGGAAAATAACCAAAAAACAAAGCATTAAGCCAGAGGTAATATATAATCTAAAATCAATTAAAAAGAAAAACCCTTTGCTAAATTTAAATAATAAATAATAAGCACAAATATTATACTTTGTGCACAACGAATAGGATTTTAAGACTTTGACGTAGCAGGAAGAAGAGGTAGTATCCAAATAACATTTCAAGTCTACAAATAATAAATAGAGGTTTAACGGACAAAAACTTGCATTTATGTAAAAAAAAAAATTAGCTAGGAAAATAAATAGATTATTAGAAAAATACTTGTTTTTTAGGTTCTTGTTAAGAGTTATAAAAACCAAATAAGACATCCTTAAACACCAAAGAAAATTTGTCTAAGATGGAAGCACGTACAAACATACAACATTTTTTTCCCAAAAGGCAGCTACATGGACACAAATCTCAAAAAAGATGACGGACAGACTCATCTTCCACTCCACAAAAGGAGCGGAGGGGATAAAGATTGACAGGGTAAAATCAGTGTAGCAACTTAAAAGATATCTCTTTAACCTTATTAGTGATTAGATATTTGTTAAAGGTAAAGACCCCACTTTCTTCCCAGGAATATCTTCAAAAGAATTAGTCCAATAAGATATTACAGAAGGGACAGTAATTATATCATTCTGAAAGAGTTGCCTAATCTTTCCAGTCCTGAGAGTGGGACTGGACAAAAAGCAAATATTCCCTATTACTGTTTCACAGAGATGTGTCCAAGAGATAGAAGAGGGTAAAGAATCAGCTGAGTTCTTTTAAGTGCAATAACTCCACTGAGAATGGCATCCATCACTATGGCAAAGTCTCATGGGATGTGCTGTAGTACAGCTGTACTGAGCAACGCTGGTAAAATGCTGCTACCCTCTCATGACGCTATGCTCTGCACATGCTCTGATAATAATAGCTTTGTAGGACTATACATTATTTGGATAATTAAACAAAAAAAATCAGTTAAATCTTATTCTGTTGCATAAAACTCAATAAAAATAATGTATTGATATTTAATATGCATTACTATACATAATATACATTATTTTCTATCCAACTTTATTGTTTTACCTTAAATAAATGTGTGGTTATTTTATTGGCTTCTATTTTTTTAATTCAGTAGCATTAAACTGATTGAGTTAAATTAAAAAGGCTTACAAATGATTTTATATATTTAATAAAAATAATAAAATAATAAATAATCATTTTCGGTTTCGGTTTTCGGCCAAGTGTATCCAGAATTTTCGGTTTCGGCCCAGCTTTTTCATTTCGGTGCATCCCTATAAAAAATGTTATATATTAGTAAAATTACCATTGTTTCCCACTTAAAACACAAACACAACTTCAGCACAGCAGTGATGGGTTTGATGGCCACATTTTCTGGAACACCACACCTAAAATGTCTCTTCCACTTGATATCACTGAAATAGGTGTCCTGAGAAATGGCACCTGTCTCTATGAAAGCCGTAGGCCTTACAGCCTCATTTTGCAGACATGGAGAATGGGGGTTTTGGAGAAAGCCAGTGTTTCCTTCACAACCATCACCCCCTGAATCTATGCCGCCGCTGCTGAAATCTACAGCAAATCTTTTTTTTTTTTTTTTTACCAGAGTTGTTATTATGTTTGCACAACCAGTGTAGTCCGATTCAACATATGAGCTAGTTCTTTTAATTAATCATTCAAAAGGACTCACGGTTTGAATCTAAGGCAGTGGTACTCAAACTGGGGTGCAGCAAACATCCAAAAGGAGCTGTAAGATGACTTAACAGTATTTAAATGAATAAATAATTAATACATTAAAATATTTTTTTAAATGAAAATGCTCCCCCCAACAACTATTTTTATTTAAGAACATACAGTTCTTAAAACTTCTGAAAAATCACAAAATGATTTGTGGCTAATTTATATTATAAATCTATACTTGTAGTTTCTGTTAATAAATAAAACGTTTGAAAACAAGTAGCTTTGTCACAATTACAGAAGAAATACTGAAAATGTATTAGCCTGTATGAGGGTGGGCTTTGAATATTGTGTTGGAGAACATGGGGTCTTCTAGTAAAAACAGTGAGAAGGAATCCTTGCCTGAATGAACTCACTCGCTTACTAAACTGTTATCATTACATTATCAACGTATGGTTACACTATGTGATTGAATTAGAAATAGGAGAAAATCTGTTTATGGTGTATTTCTGCTTAAATACATAATGTGTTTATGACATTTTCATAAGCAATGCTAATTAAAAAAAATTACCATTTTGTCTTTGGTTAGCAAGCTATTAGTTTGTCCTATTAGCATAGCTTACTGGTTAAGAAAAGCTCTTTTTTCATGAGATAGAACAAAATCTCACAATAAAAAAAGTTTTTTAACAGACCTAGGGAAAGGCAGATAGGACGCAGCATGACAAGGGCATAGGGCCTATAGTCTAGCTGAAGTTAGAAAAATGTCTGAAATAGCTTACAGCACCTTTAATTTACCCTGTATTTCTAATAAAACCAAAATCCACTCAGTGTGGCTTAAATCCCAGCCTAGTGTGTCAGGAAATGAGAGCATTGTTTTTTTGTGAACTCCATGCAGGGAAGCTAAGCTCGGCTAATGTGCCTGAGTCAGTGGGAGGCTAATACAGGCTTCAGACAAACACCTTGAATAATCTCTCTCTCTCTAGCACTCACTTCTTCCTTTCTGTCATTCTCTCTGTGACAGCTTCCTCAATGGTGTTCAAGCAGCTGCATTAAAATGGATGAAAAGTAGTTCAAATTTGCACACTATGAGGCAAGTGCGTTTCTCAAAAGGGATAACATTGCTTATGGGGACACTTTTTACCTAAACAAACACTGCGATCAGACAAACACAGTAAAACATTATCTAGTATGCACACACAAGCCCTATCTGCAGACCACAATACCACAAGTGTAACATCTTGATAAGCATGGTGAGAATGCACATTACATTAGGCTGGGCGATAAACAATAGCATATAGAGACTGCCATAAAATTGGTCTAGCAATGATAAGCTATGGACATTTTACTTGATACGGATTAATCTAAACAGCATTAAACAGCAGAAATAAGCAAGACAACTGCTAAGTTGTCAGTGCATGTCACTCATAAGTAGTGTTGTCACGAAACCAAAAATATGACTTCAATACGATACCTGACTAAAATATCTCGATACTACTACTGAACTGATACCACGACAAAAACATAAAACAACATGAAAAGTAATTTAATAGATGACCAACAAATTATAGTTATACTTAACTTAAAGTTCATTATCAATTTAAAAAAAAAAACTGAAATCTCTCACTTGACCAGTGTGTTTTTGCCCTGCTTTTTGAGTGTTTATCCCCCTTTAAAAAAAATTTTTTTAAAGAAAATCACATGCCAGTGCTATGGTGAGCAACTTCAAGTCTATGACTATGATATAGCTGTTTCTTCAAGTAAATATAAACCTTTGCAGCATTGGTAAGTTAGCTAAAAGGATAAAGCCAAATTAGATGTTTATTATGGATCTCAATTGCCCTGTCATGGTGAAAAAGGTCACGTGTCACAAAATAAATCGATGCAATAAATAAATACATTCATTTGACTTATATTTGATGGCATGAGCTATGGATGAGAAATATGATGAAAATCTTATTTCACGATATGAATAGTTTTGTTTTATGTTAACCATTTGTATCATGATATGGTCATTTTTGTTATTTTATCTTTGTTATTAAGAGTAAGAACATAGATGCAAGTAACAAACAAAAGGACAAATACAATAAAGCAAAGACACAATATAAACTAACTGTTTTCTATTTAAAGGGGAGGTCTAATGCTATTTCATGCATTCTGACTTATTTACACTATTAAAGAGTTAGATTCTCATGCTAAACATGGCCAATGTAAAAAAGTAAATAAATAAGAGTGGCCGTTAAGACGGAGTATTTCTGTGCCAAAGACACTCCTTCAGGGATCGTATAATGAACAGATGATCGCTATGCAAAAGCTTTGCATGCCCGTGACTCTTTAGCTCTGCCCACGGCACACCTTCAGGAGCTCGACAGTTTTCAGAGAGAAGCGGTTCAGCTGTATCTCTGTTAAATTGGTAAAAGTAAGTATCTTTGGAGATATGAGGACCTGCATATACTCTATTAGGTACTCAAGATTACTTAAGATTGGCAGAAGCTGTGTGGTTATGTCCCTGTTAATAACATTGCTTCTTATTTAAGCTACTAAAGTTAGTCAGTCAGATCATGAGAGATTTTCTATTTTTCTTTTTATTGTTTGTTACATTTAGATACAGACCGCGCAGGACTCTGTCTCTTTAAGAGCTGCACGGATCCAATATATTGAAAAACACGCATTTTCTTTCTCAACTGTTTACGTTCACTTAGCCAAGACGGGCATATTAACTCCTTTCGGAGGTCTCGCCGCCTGGTCTCGCCCGCTTCCTGTTCCGCGCCGGAGGCGGCGGCGCATCTGCTAAGGTGCCTCAAGTGAAGGGGGGGGCCGAATCGGAAAGCGCGATGACAGATCGAGGAGGTAGTGGGAGGGTGGTGGCACTCAGACGAAAGCCATAAGTAGTGATGGCGATTGACTTGTGCTTGCATGCTGTCTGAGCGAGGCCGCTTGTGCACGAGAGTGTTGTTTTCCGTCAACAGACGTCGGGACGCAAGAAACTCAGGCAAAAAACGATTCTAATTACCAAAGACGCTGTAAAGTACCAACTAATCGTCACCTATCAGCCAACGCACGCCGACCGGTATATTGACTGGGAGTACCATTTTGGTTGCCGCAGTATATTGTGGACAACAGCTAATCATAATTTGTGTGTGCGATGGTGTAAATTTGTCTTTAAACGAAACTGTAATCAAATGCAAAAAAACACATTTTTATTTGATTACATTTTAAAAGATTGATTAAACTGTTAAAGTTTAATTCATTCATTTCATTAGACACATTTTTGATACGTTTGTATTGCATCATAAAACACAGAATCCAGAAAAAATAAAATGGAAAACACAGATTTTAGGGATAAATAAAATTGTTTTCATGATTTCATGGTAGCTTAAAAAAGTGAAGTGCAGTGAAGTGAAGTGAAGAAGTGAAGTGACATGACATGTGGCCAAGTATAGTGACCCATAATCAGAATTTGTGCTCTGCATTTAACCAATCCAAAATGGGCACAACGCACTAGGGAGTGGGGAAGCTATTACCGTTGGTACGAAATAACAGCCTGAAAAAACTTCCCCCAGGTTAGTTATTACCGTTTCATAAGTTGAATTAGTGCCTTGAAAACCGATAGTAAGAATAATACCGCGGATATTGAACGACAAGCAATGGTGATGTGAAATGTGTCTATGTTTGGATTGGTGGAAAACAAGGGCGCGGAGAAAGCTGGGGATTTTATAGAAGAGGTGTAGGGAAATATAAAAGAACTAAGAATGAGATGAAAGTGCATATCTGGAGGCGGTACCTCTGAAGTATCGAAATGTGCTGGAGAAGAAACGGGAAGTCACGATGGATGGACAGTTTAGGTTGTCATGTCTTCGCTCTGTAATACTTAAGGCGAGGTGTCGTATAATCGAATAATGGCTTTGTCCACGGAGGTTACGGGCAACAGGCTCACAGAGGACACAATTCCGGTATGTGTGCAAGTTTCATGTGTGGCCAAAAAACTGACAAGAATCTTGCCGCCTGGCTAGGGAAGCCAATTTTGAGGTAAGGGAAGCAGAACCAGGTTGAGTAAAATGAAAAGATAGGGATGAGAAGAGTTCGGCACATTTAAAGGCAAGTGTCAGGGAGTAAGAAGATGTAGGCGTAGAAGATTATTTATGGAGGGCAGGGATAAAAGATACATATAACCATTTATGTAATTTCGCGCGAAAAATGTGGGAGGTTTACCGTGTATGAATTAAGAAGAAAAGCTTACGTTAGAACAGTATACATCGCATGTGTTGAATCGCATGCAATTAGCATTTTGTCACACAGTACCAGAAAAGTTGTCGCAATTGTAGAAGTCATGAAAAAATCATTGCGTAATTTTAGTGGTTAGTGATTATGGCAAACCGCAAACAAGAACTCACTGGGTAACGTTTGTGATTTGTTGAAGAGTACAAAAACTGGTGAGAAAGGGGTGTGAAGTGAAGTTGATGTGTTAGTAAACGTTTTAAATACGTAGGTCTCCAGGCACGATATATTAACAACTACCGTCGCTAGTACTGAAGACGTGCAGTATTGGTCACTATGGCGATCGGTAGCTAAGAAATGTTCAGAAGACACCGTTAACAAGTCCCTAGGCAACACAATGTGGGGGTTTGGGCGGTGCCTTGCATCAAGGGTATCACCGTGCAAGTCGGTGGTATTGAGGCGTGGCAAAGCGCACTAACTGGAACTGAGACGTCGAACCGGCGAGCAAACAATTCGGGTATACAAGGAGCTCCCCAGACTACTGAGAGCGGAAACAGGAATACTCAGTATTAAGGGCCGAACGACGCCTTTAAACGTGTATATTTAACTGTATGGAGTTATCCTTTTTCGAACAATCGCGAATAGAAAAGCTTTTATGGTGGGTAGGGATGCGTTGCAAACATCAGATAAGTGATGAATATTGCAGGAGAAGCTATTAGTCCGGCTCGAGTGCGGTAGGAAGATAGGGTTGTGGCTTGCGCTGTAGGGCGCCATGGTCCTTCAGAGTAAACCTAACTGCTATGCTAAAGCTTGCCTGAAAGGAGTCTAGAAAATTAGCGTGTTCATTGCATTTCCTCAAGTTCCCGCTGAGGTGTCGCGAATGCGTGCAAAACATCGAAGTGTCATGGTCTATGTGAAAGGTTTCCGATGTAGAACCGTCACACGACTAAGGAGGCCGTGGACCACAAAAAAAGAGCATCCCGCCGTCATGATGGCATTGATTGTTTTAGATCCAGAAATAGTCGGTGTAGTGGCAGAGCCACAGGTAGCCAATTGCTACATTCTCAACCACGGGGCCCGCTCCAATGGCAGCAGAACTACCATGCAGTCTTTGTCCAGGGATGGTACAGCGCATCGATCGGTTTGGCGTTCAGGAAGGTAGCGAGTTGCGTGCTATATCCGTATGAGTGTATAAGAGGGTATATAGTACGATCTATATCAATTGGTTCGTTTGTTTCTTGGCTGATGGACGATCTGAGGGATAACCTGAGTAGCGAGCAGCTTGACATGCAGTGATAAACGGGTGCATGTTTTGCATGCCGGAAAAAGATGGCGATTAATGAAACAACGCCTGTTCTATCCGACTCACTTATGTACACAGATATGGAGGGGAATACAGTCTGTTGGGTGGTTAGTTAAATCAAAAACGGGAGGCCAAGCTCAATGTCATATCTTAACCTAGGCATGGCATAACAGCTTTCCCACAGCACAAAACACAGTCCAGTGTCCAGGAGTTTGAGCGTTAAACTATGCAATAGTGTACAACATCGAACAGAGATGCGTACTTTAAATCACTAACTGGAATCCACCCTCCACGTGATAGTTAAACCAATGACACAACTGACAGCCTTGACGTCAACAGGGGTCTGAATCCAGGTGTTTTGATGTCTGGATTGGAAGGACAAGGTGGTGCATCAGTGTCATAAAACTGGTAATGCCAACAGATTGTCTTCTTTGCCCTAAGCAGGAGTACAGATTTTAAAATGTTGTGAGGGATTAAAGGATGACAAGTAAAGTTTTGTGTAGGCCGCCATTTAAACTGTTATTCATCACACTCAAGTAATGTATTGTATTATTGCCATTGTTATGATTAGTAGTAGTCACAGTAATTGCACTTTCAAATCCTCCTAGGAAGTTCATATCTATTTATGAGTTGGGATTGGGAAGTCATTATAATTACCTATTTAAAATAATTAACTAGGTCATGTGGGGGCAAAACAACTTGGTTGGAGAAAGATAGAGATGTACCTTTTCTACAAAAAACAAATACAGCAAGGTTTTGAACTACTTCTACAAAAGATACATACTAGATGCCTGCATAGGTGTGAATTTGCATTTTTATGTTTATATTCAATTTATGTAGGTGCTATAAACTGAATCGTTATATATTCTATTGTAATTGTGCAAATTGCATACTTTGTGCAACTTAGCAAGTTTTATTGTAAATGAAAAAATGACACAGCTGGTCATGTGATGTCAACATGACAGCGCCCATAAGTGGGCAACCTGCTCCATGTCAATAAAAGCAGATTTTCCCAGAAGACTGACAAGCCTCAAGTCTTCATATCATGTGTGAACATCATTGTAATGCTATTTCTCAAAAGTGTTGTTAATTTCTTTGCATTTAAACATTTCTAATTAGCCAAATAAAAAAATACTGAGTGCACCTTTAAGAGTGAAATTGTGTGTAGTGACCTCAAATCAATCAATGTGCTCCAGTGTTTACTTGATTTAATGTCCCCCATAAAGGAACATTAATCTCCTGCTGGGCTCTCTAAACCAACATTAACCCCAAACCAAATTGTGAGACAAGAATAAGTCAGAGCACGTTGTTGGGTCACTATCAATTCAGCCACCATTACATCCATGTTAAACGAATAAATGGATTTATAAATACTTGACATCTCACATTCAAATCCATGCTCATACAGAATCTACACCTTTTCATTACAACGGAGTGTAAAAACACCACTTATCCACATAAGTATATACAAACATACATTATCTTGAATATTTGGCTATGTGTTTGCATTTCATACATGGCATATGTAGCCATAGAAACCTTTCCATGCCATAGAACCCTTTTCTACATCTAACATAACACACTGAAACATACAAAATACCTGAGATAACTTTAAATATCCTTGATCAATTTATTATCAGTCAGTGTTTAAGTGCTGACAACTTAGTCACTGGACCACATCAAAGACTACTTAATATTCCAGCATGTATACTATATGCTGCCATAGCTTAGCTTTATAACTTGGGTTGCATGCATCCACAGTCATGGAAACGTCTCGACTTAAAAGAGAGAAAAAAATCGAGCATCACACACAGATTTTTAAAGTGTAGTCTATATACGCGTCAATGTATCCTCTCAAATACCAGGACCATTCATCAAAAATGACACAAAAACTGCAGCAAGTTCATGCAATGAATTAAAAGGGCATCTTATTAATCAGCTCTGGGGAGGTAATTGGACAGGGGGTCACAAAATGCTGAAATGTATAGTAAAAAAATTACTTACCCAAAACCGCAAAGGCTATAAAAAGCCATTTGATATCCATAGTTCTGTTTTCTGCACTGCCAATTAAGTCCAGATATTGCAGAAAAATGCAAATGTGGTTATAAATTCCAAATCGTCACTCAGACCTTCAGAAATCAGTCCGGGTGGAGTTCTGAACGCGTACACCTGTTCGGACCGCCACTCCACAACGATTCGATTTCTCCCGAGTCAAATGCGTCTAGCGCCGTAAATAAGACGGATAGCCTATCCAGCCCCGAACAAGAGACGCTTGTGCGATTGAATAAAGCCTTCGGGTGGTTTCCTCCGATAAATTACATCCGCCGTTCACGAATGAATCCGATATTGTGAGTTGAACGCTGGGATATGAGCTCTCTCTCCAATTCCCAGCGCGAGCAGCCCACGCGTGCTGGAGAGAGGAGGAGTGAGACCAGTTCGTCCAGTTCGCGTCAAATAACTGGCTGTGGTCGTGGATAAACTTATGGTAGCTTTGTCAGACGGATATGAGCAGACGTGGTGCCCGTGTCTGTTCTCCGTGAAGAGCAGTACGGTGATGCTGCCGCTCCCGCGATCACCTTCAGCTCTTCTCTATTGTCATACACGCCACAACAGACACTAGGCGGCCCAGCCCATCTCTTACTTTCAATCACGGGCTGGTGCCTGAGGATAACAGATGGGGGGAATCCTACCAGAGACCACTAGTTGTGTCCCGGTCAAATAAATCTGCTTCAGCCAGCTTCGGGTGGCTAAATCACTTTCGTAATAAGCATTGCGTTGCCTAGATTCAGTTGTCGCTAGAGATGCCGCTATTTAGAAGCACAAATGCCGTTTACTTTGATACCCTCCGAAACGATGCTTATAATTGGGAATCGCAATTTAAGTGTGCGTTTTCATTTTAACGATACTCAAGTTCATGTTTTAGAGTCTGTTTGACAACATCCTCGAATAACCTTTTAAACAGCTCACGCTTCGCATGGGTTGTGTGGCGTGTTGTATGAAATGACACGCTTGGTTTATCGCCACCGGTTTAAACGTCAGAAAGCAGCGAGCTCTGCGAACTGTTATTTCTGGGACTCGTGTTGTTTATGTTATTACATTGTTTACACACGCCGCCGCAAGTGAACGTCCCAATTATGGGAATTTGACATTTGATTTCCTGCTGTCCTGCGTTTGCGCTTTCAAACTATCACTCCTCCCACCTACCGGTACATAACTCCGCCCTCTTGGCGTAATGCCATACTAAACCACCCCTTTCACCAGGTTACAGCTGCCCCCTAGTTTTGAAAACAGTCCCTAAAGAAACCCATAGGCCTTTGGGATAGAAAGTATTATGGGAAAATGTATGTTTGTTCACATTCTGTATAATCTATTACAAATAATTGCTGTTCTTTTGAATTTTCTACTAATTAAAGAATCCTGAAAAAACGTTGAAACATGAATGTTTTCAACTGTGATGGTCTAAAAATAAATGTTTCTTAAGCAGCAACTCAGAATAATTTCTGAAGGATCACGTGACACTGAAGACTGGAGTAATGGCTGCTGAAAATTCAACTTTGCATCAGGGGAATAAATGACATTTTAAAATATATTAAAAGAAAATTATTTTAAGTTGCAATAATGTGTCACAAAATGGTGATTTTTAGTAATACTATAATACTTGTATAATATTGTATTTTGATGAAATAAATGCAACCTTAGAGAGAGACTTATTTCAAAAACTTTTTTTTTTTTAAATCTGACCCCAACTTTTGAGCGGTAGTGCATCTGCTACAAATTAATTTACAAATCTCCTATTATCACTAAATTGTGTAAATTAATGTAAAGTATTGCAAAAATACTTTTTAAAAATATCAATATTTATCTAAAAATTATATAGAAATATTAAACTACCTTAGTACCAGATTGAATAGTACCACCAGCTGAAAATATGGGCATATTCTGATTTGTGCATTAATTTATTGTACGTCTCCAGTCACGTCCATTCTCTTACCTTGTTCTTTGACCAGCAATTGTGTTATTTTTTTTAATGCTGGAGGTTGGTGCTCGTGTAATTTCAGTCCTGTTGCTCATTTATAATTGGTTAAACTGAAGGTTTTTACAACTCACCCCAGTCTCTGCTGTTATATTGCTTCAGTACTTTCTTTAATGTGTCAGTCAGAGAATAGTCAGAGACTGATCTCTTTTTGATAAAGATTGGGGTCTGATCAGTCAGTCACAGTTGGATGTAGAGGGATTGTGTGCTCCGGCCCATGAGGACAATCACTCCATTGTTACTGCTGCATATACAGTACAATACTGGCCTGTTTTTAATTAGGAGTTGTTATAACATCACAGTGCATGGAACAAAAAAAATATTTGAGTCAATGTAAAGAAAGAAAATCTAATGAGAGAACAAGCAGTGTGCAATATCATATTGTTCACTGTAATGAACCACTCGGTTATTCAGTGCTATTTTTGTTAGTGAAAACCGTGGGCATAATATCTTTGCTCTGACATTTAGACAGTTTTTTCCCCTTTATTAAAAATTGTTTTAATCGCATGTTATTATTTTACCCCTACAGAACATTGGTTTTAGAAGCACAAATAATCAGGAAGTTTGAACATCTTAATTCAATCATTGGGAAGCTGAGTGAAGCAGTTCTCAGTGGATTTCAGCAGTCCTGCTCCAGGCGCCACCATCGTGCCCCCAAGCAAGGCACTTAACGTCTGCGTCCACAATGATGAGGCTTTACAAGATCAATTCAAATCCAATCAAACTTAAAGGTCAGAGATAAGATTGCTGTCAGTCATATGTTATAAAGAGAGATGGCAAAGTGTTTTATAATAGAGTAGGTGATAAAAATCTCAATTATCTGACAGTTTCATTATGAACAGCTTGTCCAGAACCTTTTTAATATACATAAAAAATTTTGTTTATGTTGCATTTGTCAATAGGGCAGTTCAGCTCAAAATGCACAAGTGAGGCATCTGCTTAATAGTATTGAGTCCCATAATGAGAAAAGGAAAAATAGTTTCATGGTCAGTTTTTAAAGCTTTATGATGACTTCAAGGAGCAACTTAACACGGTGTTGTTGCCTCAGGGAGATAGATTTGCTTAGGCTTTTCATCTGACGTTTGAATATTTTGCGGTGCATTCAAAAAGTAAATAAATCATTAATTTCTCCCATTTACCATGTCTCTGGGTCTCTTTTGGGAGCTCATAAGGGATACTGAGCTAAAATGTGAGAACAGTGTTTTTCCCTTCCACTTCATCTCTTCCAGTGTGTACAATCATATACACACACACACACACACGTACACACGTGTGCAAAGAAAAACATGCATACACATTAATAAGTGTTAAAACACACACACACACACACACATAAACAAAGTGAATAAAAATGGCTTCTATCTGCATGTAGCCACTACAATATGATAAGTTCAAGAATTATAAAAGATATCTACAAAAATAAAAAACACTTCTAGGACACCATTTTACATTGGACATCAAAAATGAAAATATCATTTAAATCAAACTTTGGAATGCATTAAACTTAAAGGAACAGTTCACCCCAAAATAAAATAAAAAAAATGCTGAAATGTACTCCCTCAGGCTATCCAAGATGAAGATGAATTTGTTTCTTCACTGGAACAGATTTGGGGAATTTTAGCTTTACATCACTTGTTCACCAATGGTTCCTCTGCAGTGAATGGATGCCGTCAGAGTCCAAACAGCTGATTAAAAACGGCAGAATAATGACTCCAGTCTATCAATCAATGTCTTGTAAAGTGAAAAACGTGTTTGTAATAATCAAATCCATCAAGGTGTTTTAACTTAACTCCATCCCCTGTTATCCTCTCACATCAAAATCCACTGACATATTCATTTAGAATTGTGTTGGACTGTTTTTGCTTGTAAAAGGAGCTTGATATTTCTCTCATGATTCAGACAGAACAACTTTTAACCTGGAAAAAGCAATAGTATGTATAAGAGGACTCCTGTTTTAGCCGGAAGCAATGTTTTGAAGTAAAAAATGTCTTAATGAACTGTTACACATTATACATTATACATACTGACTGTCTTATATACTAGGAACATTTACTTTTTTAGTTTTAAATTGTTTGAGTTTGGTTTATATTTTGATGGTTTCAGGTTTCTATTTTTCCAGGATTCTCAACAGCTAATATATAAATACAAAATATACTGTGGTCAGTACAAACCAGGTTGATCCTTGCTGCAAGTGAATATTTACATATTTAATGTAGTTTAGGTTTTCAAGGATGAGGGTATGTTATGCAGCCTGTCATGCTGGCACCTGCTTAACTTGATTTCAACTTTTCCTTTCTCTTTGGAGTGTTACAAGCTCTTGGTGCATAAAGAAGATCTGTAAAGTTGCATAGATTAAAGTCTTAAATCCAAAGAGATGTTCTTTATAAAGTTAAGAGTCAACCACGCCCTCCAAAAATGGCTCATTCTAACACGCCCCCATGTCTACGTCACGATGTGGGAAGATTGCATAACGCCGCCCAAATGTTCACAAAAAAGAAAGAAGGCGTAACTTTTATTAACGCTGTAGTATTGTTGTTGCCGCCGCAATCTCATAAAGACCCTGTGTTTCCTTGTGAAAGCGAAACTACTTTGGTCGCAAGTTTTTTGGGCAGTGTAGAGTAGCACTTGTTGTTTGTAATTTCTCCGATCACAAATGCAGACATGGTTTAGTTTACGCGACGCGATGCAATGCTTGCACGCGTTAAGTTTGTAAAGCGAGTATATAGGTCATTATTAATCCGTAAGTATGTCACACTGGTGAACAAATGCCTCGTTTATAATGGGTTATCACAGTATGGTAAGGGGCTTAACATTTCCGTCACACGCTTGAGGTATTCGGCCAATCACAACGCACTGGATAGCTGGCCAATCAGAGCACACCTCGCTTTTCAGACCGATGAGCTTTGTAAAAATCGACGCGTTTCAGAAAGGCGGGACATAGAGGAGAAACAATAATGAACATGATGTGGAAAATAATGTGTTTTTTGAACCTTAAACCACATAAACACATTTCATTACACCAAATACACAAAATAATGTTCTTTTTATCAGCATCATAAGACCACTTTCATTTGGCTAGCATATTTATTTATATGTTTATTTATTATTGTATTCGTATTATTAGTTTAATATTATATTTAACTGTTGTTATATGGTTGAATTGTATTATTTCAATTTAATATTGTTGTTTTTCTGCTGTCTGTGAACACACCAGTTGAAAAACGCTGGTCTAAGAACATGATACTAGTGTGAAAAAAAGGAAACCAAACAAATCAGTTTGTGAATCAAAGTAAAATATTCCATAAAAATTGGGCAAATTCAATATTTCTTTGAGTTGATGTTTAGCAGAGGCTCCTCTTGCGAATAGATAGGTTTGTATTTTGAAGCATCAGTAATGAAGTGTCTGATACATACCCAAAATAACACTGGGGAGTAGCGTTGAGAGCTGAACTGAAACAGTAAACCATCATCATCACAGTAATTAAAGTGCAAGGGGATGTAATGTGCTGCACTGGTTCGAAACCCTCTTTTTAGCAGATTGTATCAGAAACAAATTTGGGACAATAATTAAGTCTGAAACAATCTTGTTTTCACAGTTGGGGCTGATAAATACCTGCAGTCAAGTAAAGTGACTGCTTTATTATTGCTGCTGATGACAGTAATTATTTTGCTATTTCAGATGGGAGAGAATCAAATCTCATAATTTTTTATACAATACCAACTACTGTGGGCCGTTTTCACTCTCTCATATAATGTGCCTTACATGACAACCAACTACGAGCGGTACAAGCATGTGGTCTGGCTGGAAGTACCAATTCCAGACCAATTGAGAAACGTTAAGAAGCAAGACATGTGAAGTCTATCGGAGAGAGGAAGAGGTGGAATACAAAAGAATTATTGAATATTTCATTATATTGTGTTAACTTTACTCATGTCTTATGCGGAGACTATTTGAATAAAACATGACATCCAATGCAAAAAGTGCTTTGGTGAGGGAATAACTCTTAAGAGATTAAAAGCTCGTATTAATGAGCTGTAAGAATGAGAAAATGTGCTTTTTGTTATTTTTCTCCTCTCCTCTGCCTCCTTTTCTCATATGAGCAGTGCCGACAACAGAATGGCAGGGTCAATAGGACCTGACAGTGTAATATCTCTTATAACCAAAATTAGAGTTTAATGAAACAGGATATGAGAACATTCTGACATGACAATGTGATTGTCAGTGGAGAGGCAATTCTTCCTCGTCTCTGGCCTGGAGAGAGGCTTTCTCACAGACTGTCCAGGCTGTATGAAGGGTGAAGATATAACCTGGAGAGGGAGAAATCACTCTTTATTACAACTCCTGAAGGAGCTGATGTGTAAATGGATGTAACAAAGCTGCGTATGACAGCTTGTGAGAACCCAGGGAAATTCTGACAGGATAAACCAGAAGCACCACCACACATGTCAAACAAACCTGTCTTCATTTTGATGATGTTCCCAGGACCTTAGTGAAATATTATCAGATTATAGGAACCAAAGAGAGACAAATGAGAAAAACTAGATATCATTTTTCACAGAGACTTGGTTTTAGTCACAAACACAATTATGACAAATAATAGATATTTCTGTCAGACTAAGAATGATGTACATTTCCACTAACATGTGTACAGTAGAATGGTTTTGCCTGCAAACTTGTTCTTAAGGGTAAAACAAGACAAAGTTAATATACTATTTCATTAGTACAATGTCAAATATAAAATGACTCTTTCCTATGCTCTTTCCTCTTTTGCTGCTTTTAAAATAACTCTCTCACGCTCATATAAATGCTCACACTAGTTACTGATAGTAGCCTACATTTACTTCACTACCAACTCGATCTCATGAGAAAACAGCACTATCTAATGAGGTGGCAATTTAGTATGAATTTGTACAATGTGATTTTTAGAAAAGGTCAACCCGTAAAATTAAAAGTCAGTGGGGTGTACACATATCATACAAATACATATGAATTAGTCATTAATTTGTCAATTAAGGCTAGAATGATTTTTCCTCCCCCAAAAATATGACATATGATAGCTGTTGTTCCTCTAGGGGCTATTTCTGAATGACGACTTACAGTATTTATTAAAACAAACAAACAAATAAAAGAAGGAAAATGTTCTGTGCACTGAAGTGCTTTGTGAATGGTGAATTGGTCCAGGGTAAGTGCAATCCAGAAAGATTTATTCCCCAATAACAAGTCCTTTCTAATGCACTCTTTTATTCTCATGACAGCAGGACCATCAAACACAGTCTTTATTCTATCCATTTATTACATCCTTACCAGTCTGTTGATAATCTGTGATTCGCTCTGTTATAAAGGTGATCATTTACATTACCAGTAAAGGTTGGCAGATGTTTGCGTGCTTTAACAGGCTCACAATTGCTCACATCCTATCCAGGTGCATCATATGTGCTATAGAGGGACACTGGTTGTTTACAAAACCAGAAGTCAATGACTTAACAGGCAAAGTTTTGTGCAAAAGGGGTCCTCCAAATGTTTGAACAACAGTAGCATACATTCTTATCATTTTGTCATGCACTGTAACAAAATAATTTTGAGATTTTGCCATTTCAATTTATTTATTTTTGTAGATATAACTAAGCTTTTATAAATTGTCCAGAAAACAAGAAAATTTAAGTTTATTGGCCCTCAACTATGAGCTGAAAGTTGAATGAAGTGTGACTGTAGTTTCAACTCAAAAATGCATGTGGAAACAACTGCATCACAAAAAAAAAAAGGGGCAGTGGGGTAACAAAGTTTTTTAAGTTGACTCAAATTATTTTTTACAGTGGGACTTTGCTTTATTTCATTTAAATAAATAATAATAATAATGAACTTAGAACAAAGATAAATATCACCTCTAAACTGTTCTAATTGGTCCACTAATTGGTACTAACCTCATTATTTGGCAATCAGTCAGTAAAACTCAGAACATATATTGCATTTCTTAAAAGTAATAGTTCATTGTTGGTATTACCAATAACCTTTAACATCCATGGAACCTTTCCATTTTCACAAAAGGTTTTTGTAGCAGAAAGTAATTCTTTACACTCTTTTTAAAAATTGCATAAAACTTATTTTACAGTTTTTCTGAATTGCTAAAACACATTTCTTGAAACCATCACTCATTTTCTCAAAATCTTAAACACAAATCCAAATGCTCAAATTAAATTTACCAAACCTCTGACTCTTCCATCAAAATCAAACAATCACTGCAAAACCATTTCACTTGCACTCAAAATCAAACAGTGCTCTCAGATCATACACACATGAACCAATAAAGGAAACACTACAGAGCATTCATTAGACACTACAGAGAAAAATGGAGAACACTGCATCCAGAACAATACAGAAAAAAAAGTATATTGTATGGAGTAAACAATTTTGTAATTCTGTAAAAAAGTATAGTAATTGCAACTGAGTAAGGTGAATATTGTGACAAGTCAGAAGCGTGTGGATCCATTTGCAGCTTTTATTTAGAATAGTCAAGACAATACAGGGTCAAATACCAGCAAGGTAGAACAGCAGAGACAAGGCTGAGACAGAGCCGTGTACCAGGCGAGAGATCGGGGCAGGCAGATAACAATCAGAGTATCGGGAAATAGTCCAAGAACAGATGCACAGAAAATCAAACACGGGTATAATGCTCAGAAATGACAGCCAGGTCAAATCAAGACTTCGCAGAGAGTCTGTGTTGTGTGAGTGGTTTATATGTGTGTGTGTATATGAGGTGCAGGTGTGGATGATTAATCAGTCCCAGGCATGAGAGGTGATGGGAATTGGAGTCTGAATGGGAATGACTAATATTCGGGAGACGGTTCCCTCTGGTGGTGCGGAAGAGGCGGTACGGGAGCCTCCTCTGTAACAAATATATTGTATAGGCCTGCATTAAATCAGGGTCAATGACCCGACCCCCCCCGCCCCCCAATTCATCTGTCTCAGAATCATGTCTTTGTACTTGAGCTCTGGCCTGAGGACTTTGTCCCACAATTCACAAGTAATGTAGTCTTTTTGCTAGCAAAGAGGGAAAAAAACCCCTCTGGTTTACTGACCAGCCTGGTCTCATGTTTATACGTAGGTATTAATAGTAACAGTTACAAGCACAAACGTACACGTTGTCGTTTTATTCATGCTTAAAAGTTACAATTTAGCCGTTTTCAACATTTAAAACGTTACAAATGCTACGGACTTTTGCTAAAAAAAGGTAAAATACTTGCAAATCATTTGAATCATAAATATATTTATATCAACGCACTTTTATCATTTCATCTATAAATGATTTAGATTTTTAGATCCCTTAACCTAACCCCAAACCTAAACCTACCCATTTTAAAGCGAATATGCATTTTTATAATTTTATTAATACGCAATTTAGATTTTTAGACCCCTTAACCTACCCCCAAACCTTAACCTACCCATATAGAGAATATAAAAGGATATAAAACGCAAATGACCGAAATACGCAGGAAAATAACCATTTTAGTAACAATATAGCATTAAAAATACTTTTTTGAGTCTCTAATCCCACTCCTACCTCTAAACCTAAACATTTCTGTACAGTATAAGAACAACATGACAGACAGATAAATGCAATTACAATCATTAATTTATTGCAAAAATGTCAAAAGCAGTACCAAAAGTAATCCAAATGACGATGCGTTACACCCGCAGTCCTCTCTGGTGGAATACAGCAGGTTTGTGTGATCCAGAGCAGAATTTATGTTGTTAATCGCTGAAAATATTATCCAGATAATTTTCCCGATCCACTCCGAGAACTCGTGAAGGCACGCGCGCATCATTCAAACACACCTCACCAGAAACACGGCATGTCGCAATCTGTGACGAATGCAGGCGAGAGCCAATGAGCATTTGATTATCCTGCCGTAAAACCTGTCGGTTGAAGCGGCAACATTTGAATTTGTAAAAGAGCGCATCACGGCAGCACAGACTTTGCTGCTCACGGTCACTGGACTCAATGCTCGGAATGGAGAAGCAAGCAGATCGCCAAAAAAATGCTTGGATTTGAGTCTGTTCCTCGCAGTCCTATGGATTCAGAAGATTTGAATTACAGCGAACTAATAAAATTGTTTCATTTCGCAATAATGTTGCGTTTTTGGTGTATTTTATACTTATAGTCGTCACCCCCCCCCCAACCAAACAGCATGTCGGAGAAAATGCCTTTTGTGGCCCATGACAATCAAAGTAAACATTACATGACAAGTCAGCAGTTATTAAAAATGGATGTTGCCTTTGTGGGATCTTACTTGTCCCCATTCCTTAAGCTCACTCTACACATACCCCTAACCCTAACCCTAACCTTATTGAACCTACTTATCAGTAAAAGGTGTCTTTAAAGGTCCAGGAAGGGAGACACAGTTTTGAGTGTGGTATCAATATGAGTTGAATGGATCCCATTCAATCAAAGTGAGGACACCACTTCCAGTTTCAATTATAGACCTATTAAATAACAATTAAACACTTTATTCCCACTATTAAATATTAAGACACTATTAGGCACTTTTTTTAACGTTTCAAATATATATATATTTTGAATTACTGTAAAAACCATCTCTGAGCTGATATGCCATGGGAAGAAGGAGAAGAATGGGATTGAAAAAGGGGGATTCGAACCACTGTCTATACTCTCCACTACTGCAGTATGGTTTAATTTGTAATTTTGTCTGGCTCAACCAGAAAATGGTGGGTGGAGTTTGTTTAACCTAGCCTTTGCCAACAAGATGGCTATTTGCACTTAGTGTAAATAGATACTCTGTAAATGTAAAAAAATGGGCGTTTAATTCTTTAAAGTGGTCCACCCAACAGCATTTTTATTCTTTCCACCAACCACTGTATCTGGTACACAGGATTGTGTGATGTAACAGACAGGAAAGAATACATCAGTGTGCTTTGGATTTGGATGTGTCTTTATGCCTCCCTACCTCCGTATACTTCCTGTGAAGGCAGGTTTCAGAAACAGCCTCCGACTTCTAAAGAGGATGCTCATCACCACACAAGTGGGTTGTAGGAAGAGAGTGGAGAAGATAACTCACTTTATATTTCTAAACTATCCTTCAGCAACCAAAAACAGATCACAGCTCAAAGCTTTAAATGAATTTGTGACTCACACGTTCAACTAAATATCACATTTTTGTCCACATCCCAGCTGTAGCCACATGTATTTTCAACATTATCATCATCATTAACAGTTCAGCTGCAAACATATTTTTTTTTCCTGCTGGGTTCACGTTGTCCTCCAGAAGTCGCCGCTATGAATTGTTTGCTCTCATCAAGCGGGGTTTGATGACGAGGGGTCCAGCTGCACACCGAGCCCACCTGTTCTGAGCATAACGCCAATCACTCCTCACCCGACGATCCTGGGCAGCTGCCGGAGCAGCCACAGCCTGGCACAGTCACAGCATCCACACTGATGAACACGCTAAAGTTTTAATCACTCCCGCTGCATGCCTGATGCTGTACATTTCACAGCAGTGGCATAAGCTCTATTGAGCAACAGTGAGTTATGTAATTGTTTTTTCGAGCTTGAGAGGGTGTGAAAACAGTGGGCTGGTTTGGGACACACAGTTGAGGTGAAGTGGTGGAGGAGGAAACAGAGAAGGATGAAAAGCAAAGTGCTGAGCGGGGAGAAAGGAAGGGTTGAGTGCTGATGAATAATGTGTTATAGTGAGCAAAATTCACTTAAGAGAATAATTCACCTCTTTTATTTTTCACTCACCCTCATGTTGTTTCAAACCCATTTGCAGTTATTTTTAATGGAACCTAAAAGGAGATATTTAGAGTAATCCTCTCTATACAGTGATGGTTCATGGTGACCAAGGGCTGCCAATCTCCAAAAAATGTGAAAAGCTTTCATATGTTTTTATAACTAATGAAAATTTAGGGGGCATTATAGATTTTGGCCATAAAAACAAATACAACACAGCTATGGCATTTGGGAGCCTGAAAATGCAAGCTTTTAAAAAAGTGCAAGTTTTTGAAAACAAAACAGTTATCGCCTTCATGTAAACTTCAAAAATGCAAATTTGTGGAAACGTTGATGTCATGCGGATGAATATTACATGTTCAGTCTATAGGTACAGTATGTGCACAGGTGACATTGCCAACTGCTGGCCTGGCATGAATAATACAGGATTTTGATGTTTTTGAGGATTCATGTGAACGGAGATCATTTTGACAATGTTTCGTCTGTATGCATAACTTTTCAAAACTGTGTAAAAATGTACTCTTAATAGGGTAAAATGTCAACATTTACTCACCTTCATGTCATTCTAAAACCAGTATGACTTTATTCCTTCTGTGGAACACAAAGGGATATATTTAGATGAATGTTTAGCTACACAAGCCAGTGAAAGACATGCAGGACTGTAATGACATGAGGGTAAGATGACGACTTTGTGGGTGAACTATCTGATTAGAAACAAAATTTTAAATCAAGTGGCATCAGCAAACACATTGAGAAAAAAACTGTGGAAATTTAACAGTAAATGACTGTAAAATTGCTAAGGTGGTCAAAAGGTAAATTCCTTTACTATGTACAGTCAAAAACTGAAATAAAAAATGGGACATTTCATGTATTATTACAGTGAAATACCTTTAAATTCATTTTTGGAGGTGAAAAAAACAAGTGTTTAACGTTGTATGAAATGTAAACTTTTATCCAGTTTAATATTCCACTGCATGTGAATATGTTCCTGTTAAGAGGTTTATCATGTGTTTGTACACTTAAAAATGTGAAGATGATCTCCAATTCAATCTTCAATATGGATGTGGGCTTACTGGGTACTAAAATATAGTCCTACTAAAGCAAGCACAGACAGCATGCTGTAATCAAAGACTCGCTTGTTTTACATCAGACTGTTTTACTGGGGCTTTAGAAAGAGACATCATTTCAAAGTAAAGATCTCATAAAAGCAAAAAAATAAACATACTGATTTCCTAGAAACAGAAATGCCTTGTGTCTATTGCAACTGAATCAATGTGTTGCATTAGCACATATCATACACATACACATACACATACACATACACATACACATACACATACACATACACATACACAGTGCACAGGAAAGCAGACAATAACTCAGAGGGACAGGGACGTGTATGGCAGGGGCCTAGTAGGAATTAACTAGTAATGACTTTCAGTGAATTTATGAGGTGCTTGGACAAATTAACAGGCTGGATAGCGTAGAGATTTCTGTTCAACTGGACGCTAGTGTCCGTAAAATAGGCAAGCGTTTGTTTGCAGTGTGTGTGCTATGCAAAGGGGGGTGACACAGTGTGCCTCTCTCTCTCATTCTCTCTCACTCTCTTTTAAAAGTTCTGGCTCTCTCCCACTCACTCACAGTCACATCTTCTTTCTGTTCCCCTCACTCTCGACAATTGTATAATGCACTTAGCAACACACAGAGGAAAGAGAGAAAGGAGAACTTGAGACAGACAGGAAGAGGTTGCTCAGGGAGAAATAAGTGGCTGTAGCTCATCCATAATGCAGTGTCCTGGTCAACAATCATGTCACTTTGGGCAGAATTGTCCAAAATTCAATCTGTACCTCAAAATGTAAAACTCCAAAATCCCTTCAGACAAACAATGTGGTGATACACAAAGCAAAACTGTTGTTGAAGATGAAACAGATGCATAAATAAATCATAAATAAAAATAAAGCTTGCCTAATGCAGGTAGAATACACATGCTGTTCTGTGTCATCTAATACATATTACATCAAAAACATTCATGAGATCTCACATGCCAGCTAGGGTCTGTTTTTTTTTTTTAAATCGTTGATAATAAAATAGATGTCATCCAAAATCATTCCCATATTACGTGTCCACGACTCAGGGGATAAATCAAAGTCAAAGATAAATGAGTCAAAGATATGGGGGGGGGGGGGGGGACATACACAGCATACGCTCTTAGGAGCTTTAGCATTAATAGCTGCTTGTGTGTGTGTGTGTGTTTGTGTGTGCGTGTGTGTGTGTGTGTGTGTGCGCGCACGTGTGTTTTTGTGGCAGGTCATCTCTCTCTCTCACTCTCTCTCTCTCTCACTCTCTCTCTCTCTCTCTCTCTCTCTCTCACTGTCTTCTCAATGCTTAAGCTGTCTCAGGTGCACCCAGAGGAGTCAGTCACCATGACAGCAGCTCAGCCTGGAAGAGGCAATGGGTAGGAGAGCTGTCACTCTTTCCTTCCCCAACACTAACCACACACACCAGCCTTGAAAGTTCACAACCACATGTATCCACAATAAATCACATATCTCCTGTTCAAACGTTCATCTTTGGTGTTTTTTGTTTTGGGTTTTTTTTGCACGTTGTCTATTTGCATACAATCCCATAGCATACGCACGGATTTGTACTTTCTGAGCATTTAATAAAAAAATTATAAAACTCATTTTTCTTACATCATTGTAATTGTATTACATCATCATTTCAGTTAATGTTTATTTTTGGTTTTAGTTTTAGTTTAATAACCCTGATCCCTCCCACACTAAATATTATTATGCACACAAGTTTATAACTTTGTACATCAGTAATGATTATTGTACATCAATAATGATTACTATTGTGGTGTATGTAAACACACTATTACGTTTCTATATGCATTGTATTGTAGACCAGGTTTAAAATGCAACACACATGTAACAGGTATCCACAGTCCTATTACTAAAAAAGTTTAAAGACCGCTCGCATATATAATTTACTTTTAATATTTTGTTTTAGCCTGTATGTCTCTTCCAAACGTATGCTAGGCGTGATCCACAGAGCATTAGAATAAACAGATTATTCACTCCACAGGAAATGTGAGTGTTTAGAGATGTGGGAAGAGGGAGGCCGAGCAGTGTATTGTGCTCCGCAGGTCCTACAGCAGGTCCTACAGAGCTTGATGGGTTAGGTGTGCAGATCACAGTGTGGGGAGAAAGACATGGGTGGGCATGTCAGTTTACTCAAAGGCCAGTGAGGGAGGACTAAGTTGTGACTCAGACTTTGGTACACACTGGTTTAGATCCACAGCAGAGCTAGTGGCTGCCAGTCAAAGCTCTGCAAGCTCAATGCTAACAGTTACCATGGAGATCTCCACAGAGTCACATGCTAAAATCTATCAGATTTCACTAAGTATGAAAAGAAGTGCTTTTATTCCCTGTAGTCTGTGTCTTGTGGTTGCTACTGTATCCACACCATTAGAGCAGCAGCTCAGGTCATATGGATGTTAACAAATAACCTGTTAACCACATGGTCACTCTCAGCTCCGCCCTGCAGATATGCTCACTGTGACATTTTGCTCTTTGTCAAAATTGTGATTGTTTTCCTGGAGACTCCCCAGAACTGAGCGTCCCTGCCTTAACTCAAATCATTGGTTGAGCTAAAGTTTCTGTCCTGTGACAAAGGAATCATGGTTTAGCCAATTAGCATGGATCAGTTTGGTCCTGCTAAAAAAAAAAATCACAATGAAATGTGATCAGAATTAGCTGTGTTTTCTTATTAATGTCAATGTTGAAAATAGTTCAAAGTTCAAAAGAATTGCATTCATTTTAAATAGAAATATTAGTAACATTATTAGTAACATCAGTGGCATTATAAATATCTTTACTGTTAATTTTGATAAATTTGTTGTGCCCTTGCTAAATAAAAGTATTAATTTATTTTTCATTATTATTATTTTAAAAAATTGTACTACCCCAAACTTTTGAATGGTAGTGCATCATGGTTTCCACAAAAAATTTTTTATAAAAAAATAGAATTTTTTTTTTTAAATAAAAGGAATCTGACCAGTAACAAAATAAGAAAGAAAAAAAAATCACAAAATTCAGCATATCAGAGACGTCTGAGGACATGTGACAATGAGGACTGGAGGTAATGGCTTTGCCATCAAAAGAATTAAAACACATTCCGAATGTAATAACATTTACAATATTAATTTTTTAACTATATTTTTGATTACATAAATGCAGCTTTGGTCAGCATAAGATACTTATTTCAGAAAATTAAAAATGTTAATCATAAAAAAACTTTCAAAAACCCTTTTTTTGAAAAAAAAAAACATAAACAAACAAAAAACAGGGATAATATATAAATATATAGATATAAACAGTGTAATAGTGCTGTATTTTAAATTCAAGTAAATAACACATCTTTTGCCTTCAGGAACAATAAAGGTGTATGTGTTAATGTGCAGAAGAGGAAAGTGGAAAACGCTGTATCAGAGACCTTCACATAGTTGACATAAAAGCTTCTGCAAAGAGAACAAAATGTAACACAGAAACACAGCCTAACATCTCCCCCAGGAAGCAGTTTTTTCTGATACAGCAGTGTTGCAAACTGAAATCTTTCACCTGAGCAATGACAGATCATGCGTAAACTCTCTCACTGTAGGTCACAGAGAGAATCAATAAACAGCTTCACAGATGACAGTTCAATTGCTAGCAATAAGACAATACTGCAGTGCAGTGTTGTATTCCCATGACTGATAAAGTCAGTCTTGTGTAAATAACGTCAAACAGCAGTGATGTCACATAGAAGTGATGGATGAGATGTAAATAGTTTATCACATCATTTCTCTCGACAAAAGAAAAAAAGAAAGAAGAAACAGTTCAGTACTACAGTAGTTGTTCTAACAGTACTAGTGGTTCCCTTTCATGGGAACTTCGAACTGCGTCTCTAGGGGTCGCTATGGGGAACGCCACATCATGACCCGTGTCTGAAGCATACATTAAAAAACACCCAACTCGTTGGCCGGCGACAGCCATGACGTCACTAACGGTGCGACTACAGTATAAATCGGCGTCGGGAGCTACACATCATTCTCTTCTTAGTCTTCATGGACTGTTCTGTTTGAAGAGTGCATTTCCAAGGAAAAAGTAAGAGCTAACTCTATTCATTATGGCGAGCACTAGCAAAGCAATTAGAGGATGTGTGCATCCGTGTTGTCGCTATTTGACACCTGATGACACACACGATCTATGTGTTGTTTGTTTGGGCGAGGAGCACGCACGCGATGTCCTCGAGGGGGCAATCTGCGTGCATTGCGAGTTTTTTCCAATGAAAAAACTCCGTTCTCGTTTGTCTCTCTTTTCAAGTAAAGAGGGGCAGCCATCTGCTTCCCGCGGTTCGGGACCCTCCGCTGCTGAGGCACGGAGGAGAATGAGCTCATGGGGATCGCACGTGGACCTGGCCGATGAGTTTAAAGAGGGACTTTCCTTCTCGCGCTCATCGGCGGGGGCGAGAGACAGCCACTGGAGGATGATGTTCTCTCTTTAACATCATCTGATCCAGGGGCCAGTGCTCTGCTGGGTTCAGCCCAGGAAGAGCAGGAAATGGATGATGAGAGCGAAGAAGCTGAGGCTGAGCCTTCTCAATCCTCCTGCCCTGCGTATGATGAGCTCTTAGAGGTTATGGATCGCGCCACGGCAAGACTTGACTTGCCATGAAAGCGGACTAAGGAAGTGGCGTCGCGAGGGCGTCTCGATGAACGTTATTTTTCTGGCCATAACCCTCCAGTTCAGGTGAGCCTTCCTTTCCTTCCTGGTATTCATACTGAGATCGAGAAGGAATGGAAGAAGCCGTTTTCCTCAAGCATCCATCGGTTTCAGCATACCAGTAATGCGAATATCGAGGCGATGCACGAAAACGGCTATGACAGAATTCCCCCATAGAAGAGATGCTAGCTAGCTATCTCTCTATGGGAGAAACATCGTCTCTCAAAACTCCCTCCTTGCCATCCATGCCTCTTCAAGCTACATCTAAAATGAATGGCAAGGCATACGCAGCAGCAGGTCAGGCTGTTGCTTCACTGCACACGATGGCGGTGCTCCAAGCATACCAGGCTGATCTGCTGAAAAACCTGGATAAAGGCGAGGGCCTTTCTACTGATGAGATGGCTGAGTTACGCCGCACCACGGATCTTGCTCTTCGTGCTACTAAGCAGGCTGCCTCTGCCATGGGCAGATCTATGGCGGCGATGGTAGTAACGGAGAGGCAGCTGTGGGTAAAACTGGCAGACATCGGGAAGAAAGAAAGTGGCTTTCTTCTCGATGCCCCGGTTTCGCCCTCTGAACTTTTTGGTACATCCGTTGAGACGGTCGTCGAAAAGTTCAGGGAGGCGAAGGCGCGCTCAGCGGCCTTCAAAACCTTCATTCCACGAAGGTCCAGGTCTGAGCCCGAACAAACCCAGGGGTCCTACCCGTCTCGGTTTGAGGATCAGAGACAAGCACAGAAGACTAATGTTGCGGCTCGCGCTCCTCCCCCGCCCACAGGTAGGGGTAGGAAGAATCACGGGTCAAAGGGAGGTAGGCAAGACCTGAGGGATGTGATCCAGACAGGGCGTCAGCGCTTTTGTCCGGATCAGTGTGATACTTGAGTATCTACTCATTTCCTTCGGGGGGTCTTACTTCTGCCCTTATCTTCACCTTCCTAATGCCCCTGTAACCACCATATCTCCTGCATAAACAGTCTCCTTCTGGAACTATGATGTTTTTGGTTGGTTCTATGACTAAATCCTAGTAACCACCTTACTGATGGTCCGGACTAGAGGCTTCTCCGGACAGAGCTCCAACGCGGGAGCGGTGGTGGGTGAGTACGATCCATGTCTAATATATGTATATATGAACATACGGTATGTGTATCTATTGAGACTGGTGGTTGTGTGTATAACCTTTTGCTAGTTTCTTTGCAGTGTTTCCCGTGCGGGGTTCAGAAACCGGGTGCTCGACTTACAGTGTTTATTTCACTCGTCGATATATGTCCAGAAGGTAAGTAAGGTTTCGGTTTCATACTTCCTGGATCATGCGGCTATAACACAGGCTTCTGCGGGAGCCTTTGTGATTATCGGGCCCCCGGCGCGTCACTGCAGATATTTCCTGGACGTCCGGGCTGGGGTTTACGCTTTCATGTACCGGACTGGGTCTCGCCTTGTGTTGGGGTTGAAGGGTGGGTCGGTGGTGGGGTTGTTGTTCTTTTGTTTTTCTACCGTATCCGGGTCGCCCTGAGGGTTTTTCCGATCACCAGGATCTCCCCTTGAGGCATCACCCCCCTCACAATGAGGGTTATTGTGAGTTGAGGTTCTTTCGAGCGTTAATCCTCTCTGAGGAGTTAGATTCCGCGCTCCATGGGCTGTCCTCGTGGTAGTATTGTGCAGTGCTCCCCTTTATCAAAGGGTTAACTGGAATGAGAGTCTGGCTAGACGGCAGTATGCTTACCCCTCTGATTTTTCATTCATGCTGCAGGTCGAGCCCCCGCTCGTTGAGAGATGGGTTTGTGCTCCCTCAGCCAAGGTAAACTACTGCTAGCGTTCCTGCATTGGAACATGCTGTAGGCCGAGCCCCTTCTCGACTGAGAACTAGGTGTGTTGCCCCCACAGCTAAGTAAACTATTGCTAGCTGCTCCAGCTTCGGAACATGCTGCAGGTCAAGCCTCCTCTCGTTTCAGAACTAGGGGTGTTGCTCCCTCAGTTAAATAACTGCTAGCTGTTCCACCATCGGAACATGCTGTAGGTTGAGCTCCCTCTCCATCGAGAGCTGGATGTTCTCCCCCAGCTAAAGATTTACTGCTAGCCACTCCAGCATCATAGCCGTAGATATAGCGTCTGGGGATACGCTATTTTTATCTATAGGCTGCCTTTTCAGGGTGCTACGAGAACCCCTAGAATGGTATTCAAGTGTAGTGCACGTTATGCTTTGCCCCCTTTTCTAAAAATCACATCGCGGGTGTGCGCACGTTATGCTTTGCTCACTTTCTAAAATCCACATAGTGGTAGGTGTGCACGTTATGCTTTGCGCACTTTTCTAAAATCTTGTATGGTAAGAGCTACGCGCAAGACTTCGTGCTCTTTTTGAGTGGTTTAAAACCCCGGTTCCTTGGGCACCACTCCTCCTATGTATCATCTGGATACCTACTTAACAGGGTGCTCCTAAGGATCTGTTGGAGGACAGGGCCTTCACCACATGCAAAGACAAAACGTGCGGTAAGACCTGGGTGACAGGCCAAGGGACAGTATGATTCTAGGTCTTGGTGTTCCCTTAAATGAATCTATTCCTGATTCCAAGCCTTGAGCTCTTCTCCGGGCCCAGGAGTTCTGGCCCTAACTGGTAAGTTTTTTGGGGTATTTAGCCTAGGCCTTTGGCCGTAGGGAAGAACGTCACTGACAGCCGTCTAAACGTCCCAGGGGCAACTCCCACAGCAATATGGTAGAGTTGGAACTTAGTGCTTGCCATGGTTCTGGCATGCACTCCCCTCAGCATGGTGGCGTGGTATACCGTTCCCCATAGCGACCGCTAGAGAACACAGTTCGAAGTTCCCTTGAAAGGAAACGTCTCAGGTTACTTATGTAACCCTGGTTCCCTGAGTAGGGAACGAGACACTGGTCCTCTAGGTTTTTTGCCATGCTTCGGACGCAAGCTGTCAGACGAAGAAAGTGAATGATGTGTAGCTCCCGGCACCGATTTATACTGTAGTCGCACAGGTAGTGACGTCATGGCTGTCGCCGGCCAACGAGTTGGTGTGTTTTCAATGTATGCTTCAGACACGGGACACAATGAGGCGTTCCCCATAGCGAACCCTAGAGGACGCAGTGTCTCATTCCCCTCAGGGAACCATGGTTACATAAGTAACCTGAGACGGTTCTGATATATGTCTCCATAACGAACACTGAAAGAATCATCATAACTCATTATTCTTTTTTTTGTCAATACATGAAGCAGCACATACTGTACATGCTTGATGTGCGTGTGCCAGTTTAAATATATGTTTCATTTGCTGGAAATGAATGTTTCCCCACAGATGTTCCTCAAGGATTCAATTATGTGTATGTTTTCACTAAGATGCAGCAAAATTAATTTTAATGTTGATATTTCTCCTGGTACCGAATCCAGTCAAAATAGTTGAAGAGTTAGATAAATTTGTTAGAGAATTCAAATTTATCTAAATGTTTCTTTAGAGGTTGCAACAGAAACTGTTGTGTCTTGCATGGCAATGAAGCATGAAATGGCTGGTTAGGTTGGATTGTACTAGCACTCTTTGGATGACATTTGTGAATTTGCTATCTCTATAAAGAACAGCAACTGAAAAGTACAGGTAGGTTTATAAGTGTTGTTATGGAGTTTAGCCACTGCACAACATGAAGATGTCGTCTTATTAGGATGCTTCAGTGTCTGGGTGCTTGGGGTAAATGATCATTTCTAACCCAGTGATCCTGTCCTTTCTATTGATCAAGCATTTAGCCTATCAGAAAGGATGGACAGTCAATGTGATAGTTCACCCGAAAATCAAAAGTTTATCATCATTTACTCACTTACATGTTGTTTCCAAATATGAATGATTTTCTTTCTTCTGTGGAACAATAGGGTTTACCAAACAATTTTGCTACAATTATTAATACGGAATGTTCATGATTGTATGTACTGATTCAGATGATACTGAGAGGTTGTTAAAAAAGCTGAGGAAAAACAAAGATATGTTCTGTAAAACAAAAATGAACCTAACCTCCTCAGAGAAAACGAGTCCCATCCAAACAGAGCTAAAGTCAGAGGGCTGTGACTGAGGAGAACAGGCATCTGTGGTGATTACTGAAAGGAAATGTATCAAATCTACAACAAAAGACTGACCAGGATACATTTAGAGTGACTAAGCCCACCCATTGGTCTGTGACTAAGTCCGTTATACAAAATGAAACGCACAGAAACAGAACATGCTGTAATGAGGTGGATGACAAATCACTGAAACATTCTTGAGTTTTCCCATTTGCTTCCATTTTCTGCTTTTCCATTTGCATACACAGATTTGTCACAACTATGAGTGGATTAGTAGTCTTGTAGTTAGTAGCCAGTAACGAGTCAGGAGAAAAACAAAACCTTATGTTAGAGACTGCCATTTACTAATATATATTTTAAAAAAGCATATTGAATGATTGAAAATAATATTTCCATAAACTTCAACACAACTGGAGAACTTCAATCAAAAAGTCAGCTTTTAGCATTTGAATGTGCATTATCCCAGTGAAGTGATTCAGATTCACCAGATCTCTTCCTCACAGCAGCACACCTGAAACATCAGAAGCCAACTCATGGAGACTGTAACCGGGAATAATGAACCACATTGTTGTTGTCATGCTCAATATTTCTCAACATTCATTATGACTTATTAAACCTAATAGTGTTTGACTGGTCAAACAAGCTGCTTTCAAAGCTTACTCTGGAACAAGATACATTGGAGAAGTCAGGGCTGAATTAAGCGCTCATCTAAAAGCAGGTTCATCTACAATATGAATCCACAGAGATGTAGGTACGAGGTGTGCTGATGACTGCATAATCAGACAGCAAACTTTCAATTGTTTTTCTTACCAAGACACTATTGCTTATACTTAGGGTTGTTAGGGATTCAATTAAACCACCCTAAGTAACTGTGGTTTGCTTGTGATTTGCCAATAGGGTTAAAAAACAGACACTCTAGCAACCAACAAGAAAAAAAAACTAGCAATACCCCAAAAGACTTTAGCAACAAACAACCTAGCAACCACTTATAACAATTACATAGAAGTACCTAAAGTGTGCATACATTAGTACCTTGCAAAAGGGTAGGCCACTGCCCCAGTGACAGTTTTGTACCTTTTTCTGAGAGTATCACCAGGTACCAAACACTAAGAACACCTTAGCAACTGAAAAGTACAGAGTGTAATGTCATCATAACTGCAATTTGAGGACAAGGCAGTATGTCACATCTTCTTAAGAACTGTGAAAAGTTCCCTGGTCGCAGGTGCCAGAACACACTGTTGTAATGTGTTGCACTAAAGGGCTTGATGAAGAGGCAATAGGGAAGTTTTTTACGTTAAGAGTTTAGTATGTTTGGATCAACAATTGATTAAGCAACCATGCAGTTTATTGATTGAGTTGTAGGTTGGAGGGACTGTGTTTTTTTTTTGGGGGGGGGGGGGGGGGGGGGTGTCCGGCCCCTTGAGGCAGGTTCGTTAGAAATGTAATTCTGAAATGCAATTTGAAAACTGGCCTCAACGCTGATCCTGTGAACTCTGTATCTCGCTCTGAGGATGTACAGTATGAACCACTTGGCTGTCTTTGTTCTTGCATGTCACACGCTGTCACTGTCCACAGGCCTTTGATGGTGTGTGACAGCAAGCTGTGCTGGTCTGAATGTCAGCCAGATGTGGGTGAGAAGATGAACAGATGTCCCCTCTCATCACTCATCAGCCACGGCTTCATGATATCCACCTCAGGTCACATCAGCCGTGACCACACAACTGCGCTTTCAGCAAAGCTCTGAGATTCACACACTGCAAAAAAAATATATAATAATTTTTTTTGACTTTTTTAGCAGTAAAATTGTGTAATAATAAAAGCAAGACAATTTACTTTGTTATAAAATATTGCTTTATTGCTTTCGTAAGATTTGTTTTCAAGCAATATTTCGAGAATTCGATTTATATAGAATATTATCTTTATTATATTTATCTATTTTTCTGCATTGGCATTTTTTTCTTGTTTAAAGAATAACTCTAAAATTAAATCTCATATAGCTAGGGTTCTGATTTAAAAATATTTTGCCAATGGGGTATATGAAATACATAATATAATATAATATAATACCATATCATATCACATTGTAACGGGGCTGACGAGACTTGAGATGTGTGGATCCATCTGCAAGCTTATTTAAAGAGACGTGGTATAACAGGCAGGGTTGAACAATGGCAAACAAATATGTGGCGGGCAAGACACAAGAATAATCCAAGGGCTAGCGAAGGTCAACGAACGGCAGACAGAATCACAGGGGCAAGACTAGAGGGATAAATCCAGGAAACAGGCAAAGATCAGAAACCGCAAAAACAGGCAAGGCAAAACAGGGAAAACACAGAGACTTGGAATGGGGTACGGGCTAAACAATACTCAGCCGAGAATGGCATTTTGAGTGGGTGTTATATAGTGAGTGAGGGGATTAGAAACAGCTGTGTGCAATGAGTGCAAATCAGAGCAGTGTGCAAATCATGCAAAAAGAATGATGGGATATGTAGTCCGGGGGTGCTATGCAACAGTTTGTGTTGTGCGAGAGTCAATGGAATGGAAAGGGTGACATCTGGTGGTGAAAAAAACGGAAGTCCATGAACCGAATTCGTGACAAAGCCCCCCCCCCCAAGGAGCGGCTTCCAGACGCTCCAAAACACTATACGATTCAGGAGGGTGGTGGAGCAGAGGCAGAACAGGGGGAGGGACGGAGGGCCAGGTCCAAGGATAGGAGAGACCAGGGACTGAGGCAGAGCCGGCGGAGCTGAGGACCACCACAGCAGAGCAGACGGGACCGAAGATCCCCACGGCGGGGCAGAGGACCACCACGGCGGAGCAGAGGCCCACCAGAACCAGACAGTAGACCACCAAAGCCAGACAATAGACCACCACGGCAGAGCAGAGGACCAGGAAACCCCCCTGGTGAACCACACCGATCAGGAGACCATGGCGGAGAGTGTAACAACGAGAGAGCAGAGACAGACTACACAGACAGAACATTGGGGTTGATAGACAAGGATGAGCGTTCAGAGGCAGCCTCCTTGGCTGCGTCGGGACAGGACAACAGTTCACAAACGACCTCCATAACCGTGACAGGACAAGCAAAGAGCTTACAGACGGCCTCCATAGCCGTGACAGGACAAGCAAGGAGTTCGTAAATGGCCTCTATAGCCATGACAGGACAGACAAAGAGTTCCCAGGCTACCTCCTTGGCCGGAACAGAACAGGCAGATCGTTCACTAACGGCCTCCTTGGCCGGAACAAGACAAGAAGAGAGTTCATAGGCGGCGTCCTTGGCCGGAACAGGACGAGCAGAGATTTCATAGATGGTCTCCTTGGCCGGAACAGAACAGACAGGGAGTTCATCGGTGGCCTCCTTGGCCGAAACAGAACAGACAGAGAGGTATCGACGGCCTCCTTGGACGGAACAGAACAGGCAGAGAGTTCATAAACGACCTCCTTGGCCGGAACAGAACAGCCAGAGAAAGTGCGGTGGGCGCCCCACCACGCAAGGACGGAATGAGGGGGGCAAGTGTTGCCATCTGGGAGGTTCTGCAGCCTGTGCCGCCACCTCCGAAGAAGCACAGCAGTGGACACCGCTACCTCGGGGGGTTCTGCAGCGTAAGCCGCCACCTCTGGAGATGTCGTAGCCAATGCTGCTGCTTCTAGCAAATCAGCGGTGGAGTACCACAGATACACCATAAATCAACCCCCCATATGGGAAGTGCTGCATATAGGGGAATGAGTTCAGGAACAGGAGGGGTAGAGTGAGTGGGTTTGGGGATACCAGCGGTGCGGGCAGACACCAGCGGTGATCACTCCACGGGATACCAGACTGGGATACCGAAGGGCTGACCCTGAGAATCTGGGTGTGACAGACAGGACGGGACATGACTCTGGATGATCAGCTGTGATTCGGGATGAATAACTGAGGCGTGACGTGACTCTGGACGAACAGTTGAAACGTGACGAGACTCTCTAGAGCTCAGCTGTGACGTAATGAGGCTCTGGCAGATCAGCTGAGACTTGACTGGAATCATGACGATCAACTGCGACTTGACTTGACTTGACTCATGCCGAGCAACTGTGACGACTTGACTCAGGAAGATCAGCGGGACTTGACTGACTCATGAAGATCAGCTGTGACTTGACTTGACTCATGAAGATCAGCTGTGACTTGACTTGACTCATGAAGATCAGCTGTGACTTGACTTGACTCGACTCATGAAGATCAGCTTTGACCTGACTTGACTCATTATGATCAACTATGACTAGACTTGACTCATGACGATCAGCTGGGGACTTGACTTGACTCATGAAGATCTGTTGTGAATTGACTAGACTCATGACGATCAACTGTGACTTGATTTGATTCATGACGATCAACTGTGACTAGGCTCGACTCATGAAGATCAACTGTGAATAGACTTGACTCAGGAAGATTAGCTGTGGCTTGACTTGACTTGATTCATGATAATGAACTGTAACTTGACTTGACACATGACGATCAACTGTGACTAGACTCAACACATGACTATCAGCTGTGACTTGACCAGACTCAAGATAATAAACTGTGACTCGACTCATGAGGAACAACCGTGCTTGAACTAGCTGCTGTGGTGTCAGCCATTCTGTGAGTGTGCTCCGCTGCGCCGCCATCTTGTGAGCGTCTTAGAGTGGCCGCCATTTGCGATCAGGCTCCGCTAGCCGCCCCGCCATTTTGTGCGCGTGCTCTCGGACAGCCACACTTCACATCAACAGAATTGTGTCGCGTTCTTACCTCAGTGACACACACAGATAACTAAAGATCGACAGTCAACAAGCATAATCCATGAACTGTGGAGAGTGTGAAGGGACCCTCGGGGCTAAGCTTAGCCCTCAGAGGTGGATTAGCATCGCAGAAAAAACTCTATCAATAGACAGCTGGTGATCCGAATAGTGAGTGATGGGCTAAAACTCTCGGATATGGTGCTCCAGTGATCGTGGACCCTGGAAGGGCTAACAACATCCGCGGTCTGTCCATACCTGGCCAATGTTTCTCAGAAAAGCTGTTGGGTCCTGAGGGCTGAGTATTCTGTAACGGGGCTGACGAGACGTGAGACGTGTGGATCCATCTGCAAGCTTTAGTTTTTTTTTAAAAAAAAAAAAAAAAAAAAAAAAACCCCCCCCCCCCCCCAAAAAAAAAAAAGAGCGTGGTTATAACAGGCAGGGTCGAACAATGGCAAACAGGTATATGGCGGGCAAAAACACAAGATAGTCCTAGGGCTAGCGTAGGTCACAGATCAGCAGACAGAATCAAAGGGGCGAGACAAGAGGGAGAAATCCAGGAAAACAGGCAAAGATCAGAAACCGCAAAAACAGCCAAGGCAAAACAAGGAAAACACAGAGACTAAGAATGGGGTACGGGCTAAACAATACTCATCAGCGAAAGGTGGTTAGAGTGGGTGTTATATAGTGAGTGAGGTGATTAGAAACAGCTGTGTGCAATGAGTGCAATCAGTGCAGTGTGCAAATCGTGCAAAGAATGATGGGATATGTAGTTCGGGGTGCTATGCAACAGTTTGTGTTGTGCGAGAGTCAATGTAATGGAAAGGGTGACCTCTGGTGGTGAATAAACAGAAGTCCATGGACTGAATTCGTGACAATAATAAAAATAAAAAAATAAGTCAAGTTTGTTTATTTTACATTGAGTTCACTGTTCATTTTACAGTGGTTAAGGGTCAAGATGATGGCAGTTGCATTCGAATGAAACTAGAGAGAAGGTGGTGGTGTGATATGATATGAGAGAAAAAAGCACCGGCCTCAAATACCTGTATGAGTCATGTGTTATTCAGTATTACTAATGACGATGGTTGTTATCAGGGGTTATTACACATCTCACTGATTGGTCAGTCATGACATTCCTGAGGAGTGTTATTCCCTGATAACAATTTTCGTCATTAGCAATGCCAAATAACATATAGCTGCACTCTCTTCTGCTTTGCATCGGGGTCCTGATCACACTGTCAGGGTTTATTCTGTGATAACAGCCAACTAGATAAACATTATTCCTTGTATAACACACCTTGGAATGTTGCAACTGACCAATCAGAATAAAGTATTCCAGAGAACCATGTATACAGAATATAAGTATGAAAATATAATATATAATACCTATTTCAATAATGAATATATATTCAAATATTATTCTGTGAATATTTTTATTTTTAGTCTTACTATGTAAATTGACATTGTTTTAAGGTTGTTT
This sequence comes from Sinocyclocheilus anophthalmus, assembly GCA_018155175.1. Taxonomy (NCBI): domain Eukaryota; kingdom Metazoa; phylum Chordata; class Actinopteri; order Cypriniformes; family Cyprinidae; genus Sinocyclocheilus; species Sinocyclocheilus anophthalmus. The sequence continues at coordinate 7,414 of JADLZN010007654.1, read as the reverse complement.
TGATGTTTTTACTGAAAAATGAGACAAACAAAACAGTGGTTAAGAAAGTTAACACTTTTCTAAGAGTGCATGAAGTCAGAAGCCTGTAACTTCAAGCAGCTGACCAAGGTATGCTGGCAAAGAAAGTGGTGCAATCTAAACTGGAGACCCAAAGGTTGTAGATTCAAACCTTACAGGGTGCAATACATTAAAGGTTTCTCTTCTTACCATTGCATTTATGAACAAGCCTCTTCAGCCCAGGTTGGTTACATATACAGTATGTTTCAGTTATGATAATTGAATAATTTGTTGTAATCACAGATTGCAGCAAGTCTAGTGCCCACCCACACAAAGCTCTCACTGAGACACAAACTAAGATCTTGATGCTGTCTGGAAACTGCAAGAGCTTGTTTGTTTGGTTGCTAATTGTGGAGCAGCATTGTGGCAAATGGGAGACGCATGCTCAAAAACACTAAGAAGGAGAAACTAATTGGTGCAGTGAGCGTGTGGATGGCAATGAAGCGACCCAGTGACGGGTTTAATTGATTTAATGAAGTCATCAGCTCAGTGGATCCATTGCAAGTACCTGTCGCTGTCAAATATGTTGCTGCGTTAACAACAAATCGAGGCATGGGATGAATTAAAGAAGCTGTCTTGTGGAGATAGGAAAACAAGCTGAGACAATCCTATGCCTCTAGAAATGATTGTGTTGCAATGTCATTAAGAAAGGAGACTTAAGGAAACACTATGAGGTGAAAATGTCATGTTGACAGAGATAAACAGGATAAAACTACATTTTTACCACACTGGCCCAAATGTTTTGTCATTAGCTGTGTGATAAGAGTAGACGGTTTGTCTTCTGCTAGTTTCCTCTCACATAGAAACTTCCACTTGGGGCATTAAGAGGAAATGTCATATTGACTGTGGCATTTCTTCCCTCCGATTCCATTATTAATACTGAGCAGTGCAGGTGAATGTGTGAACTATCATCAGATAAGAGTATTGGGTGTTAAGAGTTTTTAGATTGAGTTTGATACAATGTGTTGTTTAAAAAAAAGATTAACTTTCTTGGCAATATTGGATGCAATATTGTTTAACTAGCCTAATGCTTTCCAATAATGCCATAAGATTCCTCTTGCTCTGTGCGAAATGTCATTTTCACTTTGTGTCCTTGGTACACACTAAACATTTCCACTATAATATGACATATTCACTGCAAAATGACAAATGTTGTGGAAACTTAACTCTGTTATATGTAGCGTAGTATTTTGTAGCTTAAAGTACAAATGTCAACAAGAAGAGTAACTCTCCCTGCTGATGCTATTGCTTCAACAATATTTGTGCCAGCCTTCTCAAGCGTCTGCCGTCAAAGTGGCTCCCTCGCCGGGTGCCGCATAAAATTATATGCTTGAAAATCCCAGAGCATTTGTATTGTATGTCTCCTCATTACTAATTCATCCGCTCTCTGTGTAACTGTCACTGTTATTTGTCTGACAGGGATGCAAAATGATTTATTGAAGACATATTTGAAGAATTCCACAATGAAATATGACAATAATGATACTAGATACCAAAACAACATAACTTGGGAAAAGCCAAATGTCGCCACTGACGGAGATTGTTGGATATATACCTGCAAACTGATAAAAATTATATGTGTGTCCATTGTGGTGCCAGTTGCCCAGTGTCTTGACTTATGATTGCTAAGCAATGGGCTTCTCGCTGCTGTCCTGTTTTGTGTTGTACTCCATCATGAGACATCTACAATCTGCTAATTAGCTGCTGTTCGGGCAGAATGGTTGTGCTGTTTCACAAGCCCGTAAAGCTCCTATTATCAGGTACACCTGCCTAGGAGAGACAGATTTGAACAGCTTATTGCTAAACTTTGGAGCTGTATGGAGAAGATTTCACTTCATATACAGTGACAGTCAAAAGTTTTTGCAAGTGTCAAGTTCCAGTAATTATCCATCCTGAACAGGGCAGACATGTCATCATATGTTCAGCTGAACACCCTAGAACTATTCAACTTACTATCTATATATCTGCAAATATTACAGAATTATACAAAATCTAAAAGTTGGGATATTTCGGGTGGTTTTAATTGTATTGTGTTTTATAATGTTTTGGACTATTTATTTAGGTTTTGAATTATAGCAATTGTTGAAATTCCAATGCACTTGCTGAATATAGCAAATACACCTGAAACTTTAAACTCATACTGTACATTTAAATTAAATTAAATTAAATTATGCTTTACAACCCATCAGTGAACAAGCCAAAAGCAACATTGACAACTGTGACAAGCCTTATATATATACACACACACACAAAAGTACATGAGGAAGAAACCTTGGGAAGGACCTAGACCATAGCTAGATTGTCTGCAGTGTAGGTTGTTAACAGCATTAATTGTTCACAGAATAGTCAGTAGGACAGGACTGACGCTTTAACCACACACACTGCAGAGAGGCTGACAATGATTCATGATGACCTTATAATAGAATGTCCTTGCTGCATTTGAAAAAGTTTGGAAACTGTTTTGTCAGCAATGATATTCTTGTTTGGTCTGTGCTCAAACTAAGCCACCTGGTCTGTGCTTAAAAACACAAATAAAAATCAAACATAAGTACATTCACACCCATTCATCAATATTTCCATTATGAAGCTGTCAAGAAGGACAAGATTTCATAAAAATCTCTAGTTTATTTTTACAGGCAAACACTGTTTAAAAGCAAGTACATAAACTAATACCACTACCAGTGGAAAACACAATACCGTCCTGTCAGAGTGAATAACACTACAGTAAGTGACAGCACACTACTTTTAAAATGCAAAAAGCTCTTGCAAGTCAGAATAAGAATTATTCATCTGTGACTAACTGATGATGATTTTTAAAACTGTATGCTGCACTAGGTCACAAAACAGCATTAATTTTACTCCTACTAATAATCAACTACCATGAGATAACAAAGAGTGACCAAAGATGCTAGGAACTCCCATTCATTAGCACAAACACATTACTGTGTTCGTGTTCGATGGCTGAGAGAAGCTCGGACAGCACCCATGTTCTGTGAATTCAACCAGTGAATCCACATTATTCAGTGTTAAGAGCCAGTTGAAAATAAATAGGCCAAATGTGCAAGTGCAAGCTATTAGTTTAAAACGCTGTTCCCCCACCTAATATATTGGCAGACTGTGAATAATAATTTCACTAGTTCATTAGAATGCTTATATAAAACTCTGTGCTTTTCTTGCTGAGTTTTTGCATAGTCAATGTACAGTATGATCCAAAAGACCATAACACTGCACAGTTTGTTTTAAAAATAGCTTCAAAATGTCATGTTAAATTCAATGTGTTATACGTAATTTCTTTCTCATTTTTTTTATTTGCTACCAACTGAGTAAATGAGTGAAAACTGTATTAAATCCTACAAAAGCCTTTTTCAATGTAGCACTTAAATAGCAAGCAATAAAGGCTACAAATAATGTTTACAGATATCTTCTCGCCCTGCGAACAGTGTAAATCAGCTGCTATTGTGATTCATGCACATGCATTCATTTACACGTACAAGGAGAGAAGAAGAGCGCATTTACAGGAAAAGAAGGAGGATTTAAAAAGAAAGAGGAAGAATACGAATTTACATATGCACAAATATGAGTGTTATGCAAATTTGTCTTTTGGAAAGGCCCGCTAGCTCCTTGAAGTGGGTTGTCACGGTAACACCCCTGGATGTTCCTGGAGCTCCGAAGCTGATTAGTATCTTATCCTTCCCATCATCCCCTGAGAGGAACATCTCTAAAAGCTTCCATTCTTCTGGGAAGACTTTCCAATAGATGTTGCGGGAAAGAAATATATGATTCTTTGTCTGAACTTAATTCAATTGTGGTTCCATGGTAAATGTAATTTTCTTTTTAGAAGCAGCAAGAAATAGTATGTGTAGGAAATGTTGGTATGAAGCACAAGGATAACGAGACTGATCGCTGTATTGGCAAATTCTCTTCGAGTAGACCAACAAATAGACCAATTCTCAAATAATGGTAACCCTCAAAACTGCATCATGACAGAACTCCTCTAAACTTCTACATACCAGATTATTAAACAGTCACCACCCCCACTTTACTCTACAACACGAACACACACCCGGCACACAAAGCATGTAGAAACTGGAAATGCCCTTCCCAGTTCAGTAATGCTACGTTTTAAGTAATTAAATGGATGGATGGGCATCAGATGTTAAGAAAGCAGAGCAGAAAGTAAAGTACATTTCCTAACACTATCAAATAAGTTCCTGCAAGTTCAATTGAGAGAGTTTTGTTACTGAGCATGGAAATATTTCTTTAACTCCCTCACAGTTTGGATCATACCAGGCAGATAGAACAAGGGCATGTCGACGCACTAACACTATGTATACTTGACTAAAACTTGCAAACTACTTTCTGTTGTTGCTCCACACAGAGTTTTTGTTTTTGTGTGATTTTTTATTTTTTTTTACTTTACCAGCAAGCTGTGTCTCAGGGGATGCTAGACTGTCTTTGCAAAAGATTTAAGAAATTGTTGAGCAAAAAAGGATGCATGAGTGTTTGGTGGCAAAATGAAGGAAATGCTTTCAAAATGTAGCTGGAAATAAAAAGTGAGACTTTACTGGTAGAGAGGAGAATGCAAAAGGAAACAAAGAAGAAAGATGAGTGATAATGAACTGTGTTAATGTGTAGATGCAGGTGTGAAGAGGAGTGTGTGAAAGAGAGAAAAAGAGCTTTTTTTAGACTTTCTGTAAATATGCTGTGGAGACAGCAGAACATTATGCAATAGACCAGATTTCGCAAAGGATTTTGCATATATTACTGCTCTGTGCTCTTGAAATTTCAGTTACAAAGCAAATGTTCCTCTATGTCAATTTAGTCACAAACATTTTGGTTGTTTATCTATTTAAACAAAGAATATATTAATGCATCAAATGTTGTGATAAACTGCGATTATCTGCAAATTCTATTGCGGATCTGCCTAGAGGAAATAAAGCTAATATGACAGAGAGGAATGTGGAGTGAAAAGAGAATAGATGAGAAAGAAATATATGGGTGAAATCATAGGCAGAGAGAGAAAATGTAGGAAGCAAGGCAGTATGTGAGTGAAAAACTGAAAAGGGATCCAGGCCTTGAGAAAAGATGAGAGAGAATGAGCTTTGATTTCTCGCTTGTGTACATGACGAACAGAGTACAGTGCCAAGAGAGATCTTTTTTATGTTAAAGGATGTGAATTTGCTTTGATTAAAGTTAAATAGAGAATGTTTGTTTGTCACTAGGTTCATAAGCTTATCGGGGACTTGACTGGGTTAAACTCGGTATAATATGCATATAATACCTGGAGAGGGATGTCTGTTAAAATTTCCATTATCTCAATGGTAGTGGCCACACTGTTGCATGACCCGTGAAAAGAAAGAAAACAGATGTACTCTCCTTTAGGAAGACCAAAAAACAAAAAAAAACTAATTTGTGGAAGCCACCTCAGAAAAACAAGAAAAAAAGGAAATTGTGAGATCAAATTTAAGTTAAAAACTAGTCACATTGTAATATATAGTCACACTGTAAGATATAAAGTCACAATTACAAGAAACAAATATGAAATTACAAGATATAAAGTCACATTGTGATATACAGTATATAGTCACAATTATGAGAAACAAAGTTGCAATTGTGAGATATAAAGTCACAAAACAAGACACAGTCGTAATTGTTATATGTACTATATAGTCACAATTACAAAAAATAAAGCTTTATTTGTGAGATACAGCAACACTGTAGCAAGCTGAGACACAGCTGCGGTTGTGATAGACAATGTCACAATTATGAAAAATGAAGTTGCAATTGTGAGATATACTGTAGTTACATGACAATATTGTTTGAAAGTGTGAGATTGGCAGTCATAAAAAAGTTATATGGTAAGCAATAATTTTTTTAATGCTTATATAAAGTCACATTGTCAAATATAAAATCGCAAAATGAGAAACAGTGTTGCAGTTGCAGAATATATAGGCCTAGTCACACTGCAAGATATAAAGTTGGAATAACAGGATATATTCAATAACCATTCAACTGGTTTATGTGCTAAACAAACTACAGTGAAGGAGAATTTAAAGAAGTTCGGTTAAAAATCACCCCCATAGCTAAAAATCAAGCACTGAGTCTAATGGCAATGAACGTCAAGAAAAACAGACCTTCTAATCTGCTCAAGCTCATAATAAACAGTGCATTTGGAAAGTATTCAGACCTCCTTCACTTTTTTGAATTTTGTTATGTTGCAGCCTGATACTACAATCGTTTCAATTCATTTTTTCTCCTTATTCTACACTCAGTACCCCATAATGACAAAGTGAAAACAGAATTTTAGAAATGTCTATAAATGTATTAAAAAGAAAAATACTGAAACATCACATTTACATAAATATTCAGACCCAACAACACTTGAAATTCAGCTCAGGCGCCTCCCATTTCTCTTGATTGTTGCTGAGATGTTTCTACACCTTGTTTGGAGTCCACCTGTGAGAAAATAAATGGATTGAGTCAGAGTGACCATCGGGTTCCCTTTCAAGGGAACTTCGAACTGCATCCTCTAGGGGTCGATATGGCGCTTATAAACACGTTAAATTAAACAGAATAGCATAGCATTTTTTGGTGGGCTGTTGGCGTGGCAGCCAAAACAAATAATAACCTTTTCCTTACCTAAATCCTGCGTTTGAACCAGGCTCGGTTGCAGAATCACATCTACGCTTCTGAAATTATCTTTTCTGCTTTTTCTATATAGTATAGTAGTTAACTACTGTATCTCTGTGTCGTACATGGCCGCTTGTCAAGCATGAAAAACATAAGATTTATTTAAATTCTGAATAGGCCTATGTTATTGTATACAGCAGTTTCCCAACCTTTTTTTAGTCGCGGCACCCTTTGGAAATTTTAACAAACTTGTGGCACCCTACAAAATTAATTTTGTCACAATATTTGAATTTCTAACTTCGATATGATAATTTGAAAAGTATAGATATTCAGTACAACAGGGAAGAACTGCAAAAAAATTATATAACCATGACACAAAACTGTATCATTGCTTAGAATACATACTGAAATTACTCAAATCTCAGCAAAGAATATAATTTGTAATATGTTCATTTAGATTTGTTGGTAAAAATATAAATACATAATATAATATTAAAATATAAATAAAAACATTTATTACATAGAATTATTTAAAAGTTACACATTTTTGAAAAATTAAATTGTATGTATTTTCTAAATAACTAGTAACACTACACTTTATTAACATTTACAGTTTTAAGCAGTGTATTGGTAGTAAGTTAAATGCTACACTCTTAAGGAAAGTCCATAAAAATAGGGCACAGTGTACTGTGTTAATACAAGCATTTTCTGTATTGATTTTTCACAG